>MU839209.1:0-125965 GCA_030685235.1 Copromyces sp. CBS 386.78
AGTGTGGAGACTCAAATGGATGCGAGCGATTTGATTGGCTCAAAAATTTTGGGGTGCATTAGCGCGCGGGAGAGATGGGGCGAGGGTGGGGCGGCAGTGCAGTGAGAGTTTTGCAGCGGTGCAGATAGCGTTTCTCTAATTATTTCTAAATTTTTGAGCGGCTCCTTCCTTCTTCCTATAAACCTTTTTCGCCCCTATAAACGATTATTTATAAAGTTTAATTATTTCCCTAGTAATTACCGGCGTTATTATTATAATATTTTTCGCCTTCGTTTTCTTCTCCGGCGTTTATAGTATAGAGGTTTGTATTATTACCGTATCCCCGCTAACCGGCCGCCGGAGGGTTAATATTAATATTACTGTTATTATTAATATTCCTAATATTTTAATTGGAATTCCCGCTTCCCCGGCCTTTCCTACCTCCTTTTCGGCTACTTCGGCCTCTTCTATTACCTCTTCGGCCCCCCCTATTACTGGTTTAAAGGCTATAATCGCCGTAATTAATACTATTACGGTAATTCTTTATAATATACCTTTCTTTTCCGCATTTGCAGTATAAGTTATTTTTATTCTAATATTTAATAATGTTATTATAAATAGTACGTAAAATATAAATAGCGTTAAAATTTATAATATTATTTTTTTTACTAATAGTTTTTCCCGAATTATTATTAGAATTCGAATTAGAAGTTTTACTAATAGTAGATTTGGACTTATAGTTATCGTCTTTAATATTGTACGTGAAATCGCAATAGAATAATAACTATTTTTTAAAATCGTTTTTAGCGGGGAAGGTTCGTTAATAAATAAGGGAGGTATAAAATTTCTAGGAGATTTTATTCCGTAGGTAGTATATTTTTATAATATTATTTAAACTATAGCAGTTAGCAGTTTTAACGTATTTTATTTTAAAATCGGCGAAGAAATAATTTTCTTATTTAAATTCGTTAAATTTGCGGGCGGTATTTAAGCGTAAATTTATATTATTATAACGGGTATTTAAAAAGGATAAGAATTCAATACTTATTTTCTATTATTAAATTTCGGGATTATTAAGGTTTATAAAGATTTTCTAAATATCTTTATCGATTAAAGTAGCTACTTTAAAATTAAGTAGGTAGTTTGCGTAAGCAATTTTAATCCTTTCGTTAGGGAACTTAATAATATTTAGGGTTTAAATAGAAAAAATACGGCCCTTTTACGTCAAATACGCCTTATTACGTTTAACGTAGTCCTTTTAAGTAGTTATAAATAGTTTGGGGTCCGGAAAGAATAGCTTCCGGTACCCTACTATACTTATATTACTATTTATAATAGTTTAAGTAATATAGTTTTATTAATTTATAGCGAGAACGGCCTACGTTTCCTAAGTGAAGCCTTATACGTTATTAAATTTAGTATAAGCTTAATAAAATTCTTCCTAAACTTAATAAAAGTCCTTTAAAGTTTATTTACGGTCGTTAAAAATATTAGTGTATTATTCTTTCTTAAATTAGAATTTAAATTAAAAGTTCCGAAATTCTTTAATAATAATAATAAAATAATAATTAAATACTTTAATTATTCGGGTAATAAGGTTAATAATTATTTAAAATACTCTTCCTTTAATTAAGCCGAAAGAGTTAATAAAGGCACCGTCGTAAATAAATTTAACTTTCGCCGAATATTAAATAACGGTTATAATAAAAAATATAACTATATTAATACGAAGGAGGCCGTTTAAAGTTATTAAATAGACTTCTTTATTAGTAGGAGGGTTAGAACTTTTTATTAGTATTTTTAAATTTTCTAGTTCGTTAATATAGTCTAGTACGTTAGGTACTTCAACGTCGTCGTCCGCAATATATTCTAATAATTAAATTTACTACGGGGCGTTTAGGAGGATACTTTCGTCTATAATAATATTATTATTATTTAAAATTATAAATTCGGGCCTTCGTAGCCTCCTATTCTCTAACGACTAGTAACGTCGCTTAATTATATTAAATAATATACGTTTAAAAAAGTATACGTTCGTAGCGTAATAATTAAATACAATTAATTATTACGGGGTAAAGCGAACGTTAAATATTTATAAAAATATTTATAATTATACGAAGAAGAGGAAATTATTTGGGGGAGTTCTAATAGCTATTTATATATAGTAAGTATATAGCCTATATAGCTTAGTTATCCTATAGATTATCCTATAAATTATTCTATAAATTAGTATAGTCTATATAGCTTTAGCGATAGGGGTAGGCTAACAACCGCAGCTAGTCAGATATTAAATACGTTCAGCCGTATCTACTATACTAGGTCTCTGCAGCCAATTAGAGCATGCTATTAACCCGGCAACTATTGCCGTAGTGAAGGTAGCGATATAGGACGGTTAGTCAGTCACAGATAACCCTATGACAGGTTACGTTATCCCTAAATAGATCTCAATCTAGTAAGCCTAAATTTAATTATATTACTCTATCAACGCTATCGACTTCTAAGAATTCGAACGCCTCTATACACTAAAAAAGACTAAATAATTAACTCTTATCAATTAGCTAGGGTTCCTTTTACACCTTCTTACTACGTAAAAAGTATTTACTAACGTTACCCCGCTTATCTATAATATTATTAATATAATTATCGACTACCTAAAGTAATATACCTTTACGTTAGGGGACCATATTACAGAAGCCCAATTAATCGAAGACTTCCTAACGTTTTAAATCCGTAATAATATTTACGTACCCTATAGTAACATTTAGAACTATAATAGTATAGAGCTTCGTTATTTCTAGAGTATACTACAAAATAGCGGCTCCTTCATCGCCTCCTTCGCTATAAGGGTATTTAAAACTCTAGCCAATAGCGTACCCTATAAGAGGGCTTTCTCTGCTATAAACTTTCTAGAGAATCCTAGGCATAACCGCCTTATTACCGAGAAAATAGATATAATAACCTTCGTCTATATAAACGGCAAGAAACTCTACAACTTCGAATAATCTTTTACTAGGCTTTCCGTAGCTTAAAAAAACGAATTACTAGCGGATATCGAGGAGTAACTATATAATTATATATAGGAAGGCCTTATTAAAGGGATTTAAGGCATTAATATTAATAGGGGAAGGGAAGAGTAGCTTTTTAAACGAAGTTATCGCTATACAAATCGAAGTAGCTAGTCGAAGTGGCCAATCGAAGTAGCTAAAGTAGTATAGTCAATAAAATCCAATAAACCCAATCAAGTACAGTAAAACCAATAAAACTCGATCAATCTAATTATCTATATAATAATAGATTTGGTACGTTGGGAGGTGCTAGGGTGGGCTCTGGGCATTACTATGCCCTATTATATTACGTATACAGGTACGTGAGCTGGTAAGTATGAAAAAATGCTCATTTTTTCTTGAAACTGACGGTAAATTTCATAACTGACAACGGACAGGTCAGACCGATCGATCACTACTCCAGACAGTTGTCGACAGCTACCTTAACAGATAATTTATCAACTTGTTAGTGTAAGAGCTTCATGTGCGGAGCCCTGGGTGCGAATTACCGGTTACACTATCTTTCGGCTTTCTCTCTTGATTGTTCGGTGACGCTGCCATTCCCCTAACCCTCGACATTGGTTTTGCCCGATCTGCGAAACACACAACTCCGACGGTCCCTTCACTTGGACTTGAGCTTGATGAAGAATCTTTGCAAGCACCAGAGAGTCTGGTAATAGAAACTCCTCAGAATCTGGTTAAAAACTGTTTGTATTCATCGCTCGTAGATTCCCCTCGCCCAGAAACTTTCCTCCAAGAGAAGCGAAATGTCGACCCAAGAACCTCCAAGCAAGCAAGATGAGTTCTGGATATTTGGCTATGGGTAAACCGCCTCACCGATCATACCGCCTTTGCTCCCCGGAAGTCTCTTTCTAGTCACGGTAACTAACCGCCTTAGCCTTACAGAAGCTTGATCTGGAAGCCACCGCCGCATTTTGGTACATATGCCCCCCTTGTGCTGCCCTAAGACTCGGTAGATCGGGCCCTGTCCTCTTCGACGTGTTCGGTCCCCATGTCAACCCAACTCAGATCGGTCTGATATGCGATCTTGGTATTGTGCTGGCGTCTAGATAGAGACTAATCGAGTGTTCAACTTGTCTAGATAGAAGAATCCCGGGCTGGGTAGAAGGCTACGTTCGTCGGTTCTGGCAGGTATGTTTCTGGCTGCTGTGTTCTCGTCCAAGGTTTCTCTCGGTGACTATGAGCAACTTCTGCTGCTTGTCCATATGAACTTCACATGCTAACTAAGTATACGTAGGCTAGGTAAATATTTTCAACCCACTTGAATACCCTAGACCAACCTGTTATCGTGATCTTGAGAGTTCAACTCTCCTCGCCAAGTGACGAGACATCTCCCAGAGCACATACCTACACACGCAAGCTTCACTTCAGCACTTCCCTCTTCATCTAACCGCTAACCACCTCTGCCTCAAACAGTGAAGACCACCGCGGCACACCCTCCGCACCCGGCCGCGTCGTCACCTTGATCGAGCGGTCCTACTGGGCCTCGCTCGCCGATCACCACGAATCGGCGCCCGCCAAGGTCTGGGGCGTGGCCTATCGAATCAAGGCCGACCGCGTCGCCGAAGTGAAAGAGTACCTCGACATCCGGGAGATCAACGGGTACACGATTCACTGGACCCCGTTCCACCCGGCCTCCGACGTAGACCCTGCGCTGCTGCCGCCAGAGCAAAAGGGTCCCATCCAGACCCTGGTTTATATCGGCACGCCTGACAACGCCCAGTTTACTGGGCCGCAGGATCCGCAGGATCTTGCCGAACACATCTATCGCAGCAAGGGGCCGAGCGGTCTAAACCGGGATTATCTGTGGGGGTTAGAGAAGGTGTTGGATGAGCTGAGTCCCGAGAGCGGCGACGAGCATGTGAAGGACCTGTCGAACCGGTTGAGGGCAGTGGCCGCGCGGTATAAGAGTGAGGGAAAGGCCGACCCGACCGACGAGATTGATACCGCGACCGAGGTTAGTATCAAGGCAAACGGAACAACAGAAGCAACAACACACGACGAACACCACCGCCAGTTCAGAAGAGCTGGCAGCGTAGATGAGCAGGAAGAGACTGAGAAGACATCATAGAAGGAAGAAGTGTGAAGAAGATCCCCGTAAGGAAGTCCGCAAACTCTTTTTTGAAAAGAAAATATGGGAAGATGCTTTCTCCTCCACCAACCACTCTAGCTTTTCCCCGCGCAAATACCCTTTGGCAAGTTTGGCTCTATTAGCCCGCAAATCGCTGTCTTTCGATACCTCGCTCATGCCCATGCCTTTCGAGATCATTCAAAGTCATATCGTCGTTACCAGCCACACAAGTTCCTATCCACCCGGTAATTCAGCCTCCGTCTCCATCTCACCCGCTTGCTCTTTTGCTTCGTCCTCGTGTCTATGGGAATCAAGATTACAAGTTCCCACGTTTGTCGGGAACGAAGAAGGGGTATTAATCAATGCCAAAGGAAAATGAAAATCGGACGGTATCGGCGGTTCCAGAAGTCGCTCAGCAGCTCTCTGATCCTGAGAAGACATGCTGTAGGGTATCGGTTTTTGTTCGTCGGGAGTGACGCACGAGGTGTTCTTCCATGGAACACAAGCTCTGATCGCTGACCTCTAGTGAGGATCCGCAATGTTGCGTCATGTGAGTGCCGCCTGTTGAATCAGGTCGCCGCACTCTCCCATCAAGCTAGCACGAGGTTTGGCGCGAATCGCCGCTTAGTATTGACCCTGGGGAGGGTACTGCTGGCCCTGCTGGGAGGGGTCGGCAGCGTAGCCGGCGCCATAGGGAGCTGCATATCCTTTATCTCATCAGCATCATGTTCTCGTTAGGTTTTCTTTGGAGGTTGAGTGTCTTGCTTACCCTGCTGCTGGCCACCGTTGTAGCCCTGCTGGGGAGCCTGACCATAGCCACGCTGGCCGTAGCTCTGCTGCTGGTAGCCACCCTGGCCACCGTACTGCTGGCCGCCGTAGCCACCACCGCCGCCCTGGTAGCCGCCGCCGCCACCCTGGTAACCGCCACGGCCGCCATAGCCACCACCGCCGCCGCCCTGACGGAAGCCGCCACCGCCGCCACCGCCGGCGCGGTCGGAGGCCTTGTCGACGCGGACTCTGCGTCCATCGAACCTAGTTTGAAGTGTCAGCGTCCGCTCGGTGTTCATGTTCCAGATGGGAGGAACTTACTCCTGGCCGTCCATGTTGGCAATGGCGTTCTCGGCATCAGCATCGTTGGCGTAGCGAACGAAGCCGAAGCCACGGCTGCGACCGGTATCACGGTCCTTGACGACAACCTGAATGAAGCGAAAAGGTTTGATTAATACTTGGTCAATCTTGAATGTGATGTCACTGGAAAGGGCTCGCTTGCATGCCGAAGCCGACAAGCAGGTCTTTTAGTCAAAGTGAGATGAGAGAACTTACAGCTTCCTCGACAGCGCCGAACTCCGAGAACTTGGTATGGAGCATGTTATCATCCGTGTTCCACGAGAGACCGCTGCGAACTGTTAGCTGTGAATAGGATGTGGACGATGCGCCATGGAAGACACGACGCATGGGATACATACCCGACGAAAAGCTTAGCCATTTTTGCTGAGGTGATGTGGTATGAAGGTTGGTTTGGAAGTCTGCGAATAGTTAGACGTCATGATCATGCTTGGTGCTTCTAATAAGCAGGAGGGCGCAAATGAGATGCACTCGGTGAAGGCCTCTGCTGCCTCGAGCGCAGCTGCCGCACGACATCATCGAAATGAAGCGCGGTTCCTGCTGAGGCAGCCGTGACCGCGAGATGAAGCCACGAGGTGAGGTCAGGTCGGAGCGATTGACTTGAGCAACAGCCCGTGACTTGTGCTCGTGACGATGATGCGATAGAAAGTAAAGATGGGAGTCGCGACTTACGAGTGGTAAATCTGGGCTTGATTGGCACAGATAGGTGAAAATGATGATGGTAAAGTTTGAGAAAAAGTGCAAGATTGAAAACGAGCCCCGTCTTCACTTGAAAAATAAGTAGGGGAAGAAAAAGAAAACCAACAACGCCCCGTAAACAGCGGGGCAAGGTAAATCTGCTGGTCGGTCAAGGCTGGTAGTATTGGGACGATTGCTTGGTAAGGGTGCGCTGGTTGGCGGGATATCCACATTCGTTTATATTGCAGGAGGAACCAAGCAGATCAAAGGAAAGTTCCCCAGTACACAGTCCGCAGGGATTTGCGTCAGTCGTCTCATTATCGAGACTAAAGTTCCCTATTTCAAAAGGCAAGATAACGTCACCTTGATGGCCTCGGTCTTTCTTCGTCCTGTGATTTTGAGATGGCGAACATGCTCCCTCCGCCATTCCGTCCCCAGCAGAGGCCCTGAGACGGGGTTCTTGACGCCAAAGATCTGTTTCGACCGGCATGACGATGGTAGGTGACCTTTGGTAACGCGGTTAGGCGCCCAAACAGCCATCAAACAGAGAATTCGTCAACTTCAGCAGCATGCCCGTGTTTTGGACTGGGGGGCTCGGGGGGTTGGCTGCACCGAATACGGCTACCTGCCTGCCTGCTTTGTTAAATCCAGATAGTATTCTAGCTAGGGGACGCAGGGTACCTCTAGCTTCGAAAAGCCCTTCATGCCCTTCTCGTCTCACGATTTCACCATTGACCTCTACCTCCATCAGTGTTGCAACCTGCATGGGTTCCTGTAGGAACAGCGCGTCCCTGGCAGCCAGTCATGGGCACATTTCGTCATCTTTGGCCCCCGCCCCTCACCCCTCGATTTCAGTGGGAATGGTGCCCTGCAAGCCTGCCTCGCCCATGTTTGACCGAGTCGGGTTGGGACAAAGATAAAAGCAGTTTTCTAACGCTTGAACCCGTCTAGACCGTCTGGCTTTCTCTAAACAACCTCCTGTTTTCATCTCGGCACTTGAAGCCATCTTGCCAACCGGCAATAGCAGATAGCAGACACCTCTACGGCTATAGTCATGCAGGTCTCCACTCTCAACAAAATCGAGGGGTCAAGCACCTCATCCCGTCACCAGGGCAGCCTGATTCTGCGGGCAGCGGTCCACCGGAAGGGTGGGGGAGATCTTATCGATAACGATAGACGGTTCAACAAAGGGGCCCGGCCCTTGTTTGATCCCTGAAGTCTCCAGGTTTTCCCCGCTAAACCGCATTCAGCCTTTAACACACAAAAGGGGGGTTTCGCAAATGGAACTTTGAACGGTCAATTTGCTGCCAAGATTTCCCGTGACGCAACATGTGGGTATCGCAAAAGTCCCTGAGATTGAGGGCTGTGACTGATCATGAAGACAAACAGTGGCAGCAGTCTGACGGGAGCCTGTAGTCTTATGATGGAGATGAAGAGAATTTCAGTTTGATAATGTGTTTCGTGGCCGCTCAGGCAAGGAGTAACGGTGAGCCTGGACGCAGATAGTGTGTTTGGTGGCAGATCAAGGCTGCCCACTGCTGGGCAACACCGGATGAAGCCTGCTAGACCACCGGTAGCTACACTCGTTCAAAAGAACTGATCAACAGGTCATGTTATTTCAACATCTTCGAGCTGTTTGTCTTTCGTTAGATTATCGATAGTCGTGAGATGGCAGTTAGGCCATTGCGGTTTCGTTGTCTGCAGAGCGTAAAAAACATGAGATGGGATCCAACGCCTTTGCGCAGGGGAACTTCGGGGTTGTCTGATCGGAGAATGTCTGGTCTACCTCGTTGACTCCATGATCAGAATTACGGTGCGCTGTGAGGCATGTGGCATGGGTGTAAGTGATGCCTATAGGCTTCAAAGAGATGAGAGAGAAGTACTCCCATCCTTCTAACCCCCCTACACCGATCCCGCAGACAGACTCTTGACAAGTGTCCATAAGTCGATATGTGCTTTTGACAAGCTGGGTAATACGTGAGATACTCCAAGGCTCCTTCATAAGACGCTCGGCCGGGCTGCCGGGTCTTCGCCCTTCTGAGGTTCTTTCGGTTGGCTTTCCCAGAGCTCAACCTCGCCTCGACGATGGATCCTCGGTTGTCAACCTGGATATTCCTCACTGCAGGACGAGATTCATGGTGACTCCTAGTCGACTATGATAATCCACGGGCCCTTGATTGTCCCCTTTGCCCGTATAATGTAGTCACACTGGCGCTACATATCATGAAGAACCGCGAGAACCTCGATGGCACGGTGGGAATAGCATCAACAACCAGCGGACCCGCCAGCGAGATCTGGAGGTGGAGGTCTGGGGCAAAGCCAAGATTCTCTCCCCTGCCAGCCGGGATGGTCAGCTGTGAGATCCACTTCGGTCTTGTATCCTACTGGCTGATCTGGGTCCAACAGTTCTGCATGGTTCATCTCGTGGAGTCGTAGATGCCCTGCCGGTCTCCACCAACAACGTCGTTGATGCGGCGAACGTTGTGCTGTGCATGATATCAAGATCTTGCAGGCTTCAATAGCGTCGACTTCCAGTTAAATCGGTTAGAGAACTTTGTGTGAACGGATTGTACCTGCAGGAAGTGACTATACCAGGATTCATCATAGCGTGGAAGGGAGCTGGTCAAAATCGGCCGAGTACGTGTATACCAGACCCTTGTGCACTATTTTCACAGGTTGTCGAGGACTCTTTTCTTCTTAGCTTAAGGTTATCGTGATGGCTTGGGTTGGTAGTGTAAGATACCCAAGGGAAATACTCAAGCTCGACTCGGAGACGCAAAACATTGTTGGTGCGCTTGTTAACGTGGATAAACGTTCTTTCCTCCAGATCCATAGGTACACCATCGACTGGTAGGCACCTTCCAAACGAATATTACAATCCAGTTAGGAAGGCATCTCATTAGGTGAAACATTGCTTTCGTGACACAGTCATGACCGAAATTTGCTTGTACAAGCTTCATTCGTTCAGTGTCACAAAGAGTTGAACAGTAACGAAACACGACATTACGTATTAGCTGTTGAAATTTGCAAAAACAAAACGGAAATTGGTTCCTTGCCGAGAGACATCTCCCCCGTCGTTGCGTCGTTAAGTAAGGTACTTCGTCTTCAGAGGGCACACGTTTGGCTTACTGTCCTGGATGGGGCTCGCCGTCTTATCTGTCTGCAGAGTTGTTAGGGCATGTTCACCCGAGTACAGCCTCTACAAACTCTTAGCTCGTCTTCCATTTGCTCACCAGGACTCTAGTCGCCGTATTCCACCATCGCTCAAGCCTTTCGGGCGTCTTTTCTTGTCAATCTCAACCTGGCCTATGGATTTCCGTAAATACCATGACCGAGACCAGTATCCATACGAATCACGTCGAACATCGGACCATGCTCGTCATCGACACGAAGAAAGAAGCGATGATTACCACCACACGTCTGCTAGAATGCGAGACAAAGGAGGCCATCGTTATCAAGACGAGTTTGATGTGCCCGCTAGTCAACCTGAGAAGACAGATTATGTTCAGTCATGGCTGCAACGGTCACAAGCAACTCGCGTGCGCCCCCCAGAACCGATTCCCGAGGACAGACCCCAAAAGATCTCGCCCCGAGTGCACATGGTCAAGCAGGCTAGTCAAAAGAAAAAGAGAACGCGATCAGAGTCGTCCGAGCCAGTACACACAAGAGAAGCCCATAGCCCAGTTGCTCTTCGGTTTGAAAAGAGATCTCGACACAAAACGAGGCCGGACAAATACGAATACAAGCCAGAGGTAGACCAAAGCAAGAGACGGACCAAGACTAAAGAACATTGCCGCGAGGACAGCTATGGGTCTTTGGAAGATGTTCAAAGACCCAAGCGAGGTGAATATCAACACGTGGTGGGTGAATGTATTATCGTTACTTATGTTGTTATACTGATCTTGTTCAGTCACAGCAACGATCAAACAACCATGCCCACCGAGCCGACCACAGCCCTCCCCGTCATCAAAGTTTCAAAGCGAAGGAGATCGAAACGTTACCGAGACGCCTTGACCATAAACCAAGAGCGGTGGAGCCGAGACCAAGAAGCCGAAAACAACAGGCGGAGAATAAGGAATTGGAGGAGCTGTCTGCATTCTTCACACGGAGAGCTGATGGTGGAATAGCCGAAGCTGAAAAAATACGCCACCGAACTCGTCGAGAACAGCGCCATGAAACTGCGGCTAGACACATTCCTTCTGATGCCCGCCAGGAACAAATAAATAACTACCCTACTACTTCGCTCCAGCCTAGTAGATGCATCGCCTCCACCAGACAGCCTTCGCATGCGTCTCTCCACCAGCCAGACACTCATTTTTCATCACGAGGTGATGATCGAACAGATATCCTATCGGCACGTCCGAGCAGCAGATCCACGACGTACTTCACATGGTCAATAAGTGACAGAGATCCAAACGCGAGGGCGCCAGCATCCAACGAGTCCACGTCAGAGAGGCCACAGAGGAGCATACAGAGTCCTGCTAGGAAGGTTGTCCTCCAGGAGCGGAAAATGCAGGGCCCTAATGTGATTTTGGAGGATTTAAAAATCAGACCAACTTCGAGAGCAACCCATCGTCCACAGAAACTAATAGTATACAAGGATACTCAGGTCCAAACATCTTTTGATGCAGAAATGGCTCAAAATCGCCAACACGCAAAAAGGACAGCACCACAGTATAGAGACTCGGCAGTTATGACAGCGGATGTCAACAGCAATCTCAAACAACGTGTCTCCATGCTGGATGAAGAATCAATGGCGCCGGCGGATATGAACAAGAGTCCTGTGGATGAGCAGCCTCTACCCAATACTACACCAGCAAGGCCAATGGGTCCACCGCCGCGGCCATACTCCCAACCTCCACAAGCATGGGCTACTTATAATGCGGAGGATAGGCTCATCTCTCGACCGTTTGTAGCGGCGAGTAACTTGCTTACCCAAGGAGGCTGGCAAACAGATCAGGAGCTTTCTACTCGGCAAGCGGTCGGCCGTTATACGCAACTCTTTCCTCCTTCCAGAACTCAGGCTGTAATGCCTTCTCACCGACTAACCCATTTGTGCCCTACTGCTGATAATATTCCAGGGCTTCCTGAATACATATCAGCCCAGCCTTTGCACGCTCCTACACAGGAGTCGCCTCGTGAGAGCATGGAAGATTACATCAACAGGATCGAGCAAGAAGCCCTCCAAAATTCCACCAACGATGAAGAAATTGATGAATTACAGCCCTGTGGTCCTGACCTGACTGAAAGCGAGGAGCAGCAGCAGCTTGGCCTTGATTCATATCCCGAAGGCAATGATATGCTTCTTCCGGACACCGCGTGGTACGATCAGCACCCACTTCCAACACACACAGCACAGATGCAGATACAGGACCCCGAATATTTCGACCTAGACCATTACGGACAGGGCATAGGGGGTCAAGATGCCCGGTTACCGAGAATGTGGGACGATCCGAGCGGGTTCTGAGATGTGGCCCGTTTCTGAGAGGCCATCACTCCGGCTTCTGATCCTGCCACTTCGCCTTGATGCTCTCAATGTCCATTCCACACCTTGCGGCTTTGTCAACTACCGCCCGAGCCTTTCCAACCACAGGAGCATCGATCATCTTGCCATCCAAGGTCCAAGCACCCCGACCCGCTGCAGAGGCCTTGTCATCGGCAATAAGGACACGAACAGACCACTCAACCTCAGTCTCTCCTGGGGCAAACAATCTCTGGGCCACTTCGACCTGGCTGGGATGGATACACTCTGTTTTTATGCCAAAGTGTTAGTGAGGGGTACCCATTACATAAATACCGTCGGCATGAGGAAAGGGACTTCAGAATAGGTAACTCACGCTTTCCATTAAAGCCCATTTCTTTTCCATTCTGACACTCCTCTTCTAGCCGCTTTACACCATCTGGGCCCTTGTACGACGTACAGACAAGGTCGATGGCACTTGGGAGATCATATGCCCTGGCTGCAGTCACAATGGCACTTCTGGCGTACAGAAACTCGGCCAAACTTGGTGTTCGCGTAATGGAGAGGTCCAAGGCAAAGTCCTCAGCAGCAAAAATCAGGCCACTCAGATACGGTGACGCAGCACAGATCGAGCGCAGATCCATCACCGCTCTGGCCGACTCGATCAGGGCAATCAACTTGAGAGGGCTTGCCGTGGGATCTGAAGCATGCCGCTGGGGTGCTGCGTGACGGATGACATCGGTGACGAAGGACAAGTCGCTAGCACTGTTGACCTTTGGGATAACAATGGCGTCAAGGTTCGGAGCGCTTGCGAGAGTGGTTAGATCATCAAGCGCATAGGGGGTCGAGACAGCATTGATGCGTACAGCAAGCTCTCCAATGGAAGCCGGCTTGTTCGAAAGTGAAGACAGATGGTCGCGCAGTTGTGCGCGAGCGGTCTGCTTGTTTGCAGGAGTCACTGAGTCCTCAAGATCGTATGTGATATTGTCACTAGCCAAGGAGAGTGACTTGGTCATAAACTTCTGGGAAGACGCGGGAACTGGACCGTCCGAGTTAGTGACCGTATGTGACAGGGCCCTTTTTCTCTTGGATATATCACACCGTATAGCAGCGACCGACGGAGGACGGAAGAAGTAGCCATGGTATTCAGTTCAAGTCAACGGGTGGACTCCGTGGTATGTCTGTATGTTGTTGTGAGGGGAACTGCCGGACTTGGTGGCTGACGAGTATGACCGGCTGAACCACGTTTTCCGATGCAGATCACTTCCGAGAAAGTTAATGCGTGAAATTATCGAGCTGAGGATATCTCAATCCGGTGACCACAGTCCGTTTATCGTGAAAAGGGGAGAATGTCAACAGAAGGAGGAGTTGAGCTGACTGGAAGTCAAATACCTAGCATGTGACGTAGCACCGGCGCGGAGCTGTAGCTTCGGGCCGCTGTCGGCTGGGGCACTATATCCACTAAAAACTTTACCGGCCTCCGTACTTCCCGATGCAGCTTTGATGCCATTCACGGAAATTCTCATCATTAACCATACAAGCAGCCTGGAATAGGAAGCTCATGAACCACTTTCTGGAAAAAGAAATTGTATTACTGAGTGTCCCAATTCAGGAAGTTTTGTCAGTACGGAAGACCAGCACGGTGTCAGTCATGTCGTAGTGAATGAAACGCATCAACGATAGTGCATTAACAGACAAGTCAGGGGTTTGGGTAGAAGGTACTTCTCTGTTGCGGCCAGCTACTGACAAAAGCCAGGTACCCAGCTACCTTGCATCGTTACCCATCGTACATGTTGCTGTTAATGCACCCCAAGCTCCGGTCTGGTACGGTCAGCCAGCGCGGAGCTTAGGTGTTCTGACCTCCATGCGCAGTTACGCATCGTGCGGACGGCTTCATCGATCTCTCTCCAAACAACTTCACCGCGACAAACACTGTGACGAACGACCTTCGAACCCGAACCAGGTCACCTTCTGATCCTGATGATGGAAGCAACACCGACGCCCGGCTCTTTGAGCTGGCGCTTGAGCTCGCATCCTATTACGCTCCTGACTTTCCTCGCTTTCCGATCATGTAGGTGCCTCCCGGCTCCCTTTTGTGAACACGCTGAGAATCGCTTTGAGAAGCAGTCCGTTTTTTACGGGCATGGTGGATAGGAGGATGATTCTGACAAGACGATGGGTGGAAGATTACAAAGAGAAAACGGAGGACGGAGTGCCCAATACCTGCTTGTAAGACACACTTGCTAACAACTCGATCGCGAACTACAGCTAGTCTTCTCGTCTACCTCTTTGGCCTCTTATTTACCGACAATCTGTGAGAGCAACCCCGGTCTGCCCGTTCCAACCCCATCCCATCCCATCCTCGACTCGCCCACATGCCCCTTTATACAATCGCAAGCGCAGGGACGAACTCAAGGGTGTCCCTAGCTTTCCACGCCCGTCATCCACCAGAAGAAAACAAACGGATAGCTAACCACCTGTCTACAATAGTGTCATGATCTTCATCATTACCATCCTCCTCCTCGCCGGCGACTTTTACTACCTGAAGAACATTGCCGGTCGACGGCTCGTGGGCCTGCGCTGGTGGAACGAGGTCGACCCTAACTCGGGCGACTCGCACTGGGTGTTTGAGAGCAGCGAGCCGGGGACCAAGATCATCAACGCGACCGACAGCCGCTTCTTTTGGCTGGCCATCTACGCGCAGCCGCTGCTGTGGGTGGTGCTGGCTATTGTGGCGCTGTTTAGCTTGAAGTTTATTTGGTTGCCTCTTGTTGGTATGCTCTCCCCTTCCTCTCGTGTGGTTTCTTGTCAGAGGGCATTATGCTAATCGGTTGTTGGTGGGTTGATGTAGCTATTGCGTTGGTTCTGACCATCACCAACTCACTTGCCTTCTCGAGGTGCGATAAGTTCAGCCAGGCTTCCAACATTGCCGGAACCGCATTCAGCTCGGGCAACATTGCTGGCAATATTGCGAGCAACATGGTTGGGAGGTTCTTCTCGAGGTAGAGGGTAAGCAGGGAGAGCACTGTTGGGGTCAGAAACGGGGTTTAGTAGGGTGAAAGAGTATACAAAGGGGCTATCCCCATCAGGCAGAGGTAGAGTATCCACTCACACCCGAGGATATTTGGTGTCCGTTTGTCATCATCTCTTGTCTTCATCATGTGCATTATAGGTTGGGCTTCGGGGATGGCGTCAGCGAAAGGAATTTGCGGATGGTGATCTTCAAGTTTTAGTGTCAGCACAATATTCAAGTGGGCAAGAGAGGAAACATGGATTTCGAGATCCGGGACGATGTGTCCCGCACATTATTGCCCGTCCATGTTCTTGTTTTATTCAGCTCCTTTGGTAGGGAAAAATAGGTCTTGCTCTGCTAATACCATGCGGTACGTTCACGCCCTTTTCCTCCGTGCATTCGTAGTCTTTAAATCACTCCAGTGCTACTTATCGAAGATGGAGGAATCTTGAGTTCCTGATCAAAGATCGTGGTCATTCGTAGGTTTTGTTCATTCATAACCATCAGTTACTTAGCATCACCCAACCTCCACATGGATATACGCAACTTCCCAAAAACAAACAATGAAAAAGGAAAGAGTCAAAAACTCATCATATCGCCACCGTTATCAACCACCCTGCTCGCTTATTTTCGCCTCTCAAAGCAATCATGATAGGTTCCTAGAACCCCTCTGCCCTCCCACATGCTGTTCGATTGCCGCATCAAGCTGACGCTCCTCCTCCTCCAACCTCCTGATCTCCTCCTCCGTCATCCCCTCCTCGACCAAATGAGCATACGGCGTCGACAAGCTCCTACCCTGCTGTTGCTGGCTGATCAAACTACCCCGGTTGCTTTCAGTGCCTCCTCCCCCGTGCGTGAGCGATGGTGCGCCGTCGGCACCGCTGTGCAAAGTAGTCGGTGACCCCCCTCCTCCTCCGCCAGACTGATGATCGGAGTACATCGTATACGACCTTCCAGACTGATGATCAAGCTGCTGCATGTGGTGGGATGGGGCATTCGAGACTGGGCTACCTCTATCTCCTTCCAATCGTCCATCTACTCCGGGAAGAACTACACCGTGAGGGGAAACACCGGAACCAATGTTGGGGATAACAACACTACCGCTATTCCTGCTGCTGGCACCGGCACCTCCCAGTCCCATGAGGTGTTGTTGGTGGCTGAGGCCATCGTCAGAGTACGGTGAAGTAGGTGCGGTCGTCACATCGTGGATGACGCCCGCGTTGGCTTCCTTCTCGGCCATGAGTTCGTCGCCACCATTTCGACCGCCATTGGCGAAGCCCCCGTAAGGCACGCCGCGGCTGGTACCGCCGCCGAGAGCGTTTTGCTTCTGGCGCCTCCGGAGGCAGAAGAAGACGATGCCGCCGATGAGGGCGAGGCCGAGGAGGCCGCAGGCTATGGCGATTCCGATGATGGCGCCGATGGAGAGACCTTTGTGGTCGCTTTGGGGGTTGGGCTTTTCGCCGCCGCCGATGTTTTGACCGGTGTTGCCGCGTGTGCTGCCGGTCATAGTTGGCTGGGGAGTCGAGGTGGGAGTAGTGGAAGATGATTGGTTTGGCTCGCCAACAGCGCCAGAGGGAGGATCTTTGACGGGAAACTCTTCAGAATATGCTGGTGTGGAATTAGTGAACAGCTGGCTTTCGGACACATGTTTCCGTATAGCCTGGTCGGTCGAGGGCCCAATTGCCGTGAATCGCCGGCTATAGCTCTTGCCTGGCTTGCCTTCATACAACCAATATGCCTCAAAGAATAGCTGTTTCCCAGGAAGTTCACCTCGAACGAGTTCCGATATATTGGAGATTATTACTGAGCCGTCGGTTGAGCTGCCTGGTGAGATGGTATTCAAATTAACATTCACTTTCTCCAGCTCTAACGACGAGTCTAGGGAATGAGACAGCACACTGATGATAGCTTTCAAACTGACTTACCATTAAGACCAACCTTAGGATAAGGTTCGTTGACGTTCGTTGAAGGGGCTTCGTCGGCTCGTGAAAATTTGAGTTTGTTATTTGGGAAGTCGAAGGATCCGATGGAATTAATGCCTTCGTGGTCTTGGACATAGAGGCTAACACTCTTGACTCTGACCTCATTTTTGCTTGTCCATGTAAACCTTCTATCTGCATACGGGTTTCCAGAACCCACATCAATAAAAGCTGAACCTCCAGATTCCTGCGGTGTACTGGTAAAGCCCGGGTTGGCTTGAAATGTCAGAAACCTTTCAGTTCCAGCTTCCTGTGAAGAAACAGCGAGACTCGCCAACGAGAGAGTGGCTAGCAGCCAGCTCTCAACCGCAGGTATTCGCATGATATATCGACTTCCGCTCGTCTTGCACCTTCCTCTCAAAATCGTCGCTCCTTCAATTAAGACGCCTCGTAGGTGCTGATATCTGCATCACTCCTTGTCGTCGGGTTTTCTTCGTCTTCGTGCTGCCGGTTGGAATTCCGGGGAAGCAGTGCTGAATACAAGAAATCAGTGGTTGGAACTGTCAAGAGAACAGCCAACAGCTGAAAGTGTGCCAGATGAAAGAAAAAAAGACAGAGAAAATGGACAACCCACACGGAACCGCGCACGAAGGAATGGATGCGAAGGCGTGCGTAGGTAGGACGGACGGGATTTGTGGAGCAGCAGCAAGAGCGAACGAGGCTCGGGAGTAAGCACCAATACCAACTTGGGATAGGAGCAACTATCCGTATGGAGGATTGGATGGATTGGATGTACAACACTCCATCCACAGGCAAATGATGTGTGGGACAGGGCCACAGGGGGGCAAGCAAAGCAATAAGATTGGAAAACGGGAACTCCCAAGAAGAAACACCAGGCCTGGCCACAAACGGGGGGGCCAAAGTCGGGCTGGGCTGGGACGGGCTGTTGCTTAGTGTAGCCTGTTGGTGCAGTGGCTTGGATTGATTGTACATCAAGCACACTCCGGTGCTCGCAAGGGGAGGAGGAGGGGAAGGAAGAAACTAAGGAAAATCACCAAAATGATTAAAAGGGGGTAATAGAACTAGAAGGCCACTCACCTGAATCAATGGAACCAACGAGTGTCAGATCGGTTCACCCAATGCCGGTCTCCTCTGGGATAAGAAGGATATCAGATCATCTCCCATGAGTACCATCTCCCTATGTCGTGTCTTCTCTCTCTCGGTCACTTCACACAGTTAGCTACCTGCTCAGCTTTGGTCTTATTCCCTTGTGCCACCTGCCTCCCATGTTTGTTTCGGTCTGTTTCATGAGAGGAGGTCTCAATTCTCGGTACACCGCATCAGCACTCTCGGGCGACGAGTGGAATGTGTGTGCCACTAGCCCGACAGATGATAACATTTGCCTTTGGCACTGCCAGGATGGCTTTTCCTTTTCTTCCTTCCTTCTCTCCTTCCTTTCTTTACCATGCTGTGGGCGCAGCAGCCTCGCAGATTCCTTTCCCACACTTTCGTCCCTTCCTCCATCTCACAGTAAAAACGTAGGATGTCCCTCACATATCCATAACTAGTGGTGATCGACAACATCCCCCCACCGGGGCTTAGCTTGATTGGGAATTCATCGCGATTTTAGCCTTGGTGGGCTGAATACTACCCGGGGTGAGAAATGCAACCTAAGGTGCTGTGTGTACAGTTTAGAGTTTACGGTCTTCGGCTATCAAAAATGACCGACACTCACTCATTCTGTTTGGCAGAACCAGCAGTCTTACACAAACACCGGCTATCTTCTCGGTTTGTGATAGCCGACACAGCGGAGAGAGGAACACACACACAGATAGAGGGGGAAAACATGTTGCCTCGTTGATGTGTCCTCGACGAGAAAGCCAAAAAAGAAGTCAAAAGAGTAACAACAACACCATGCACATTTCTCAAAAAGGGGTCCAATTCGTCCCCGCCTCTCCAGCGCATCAATGGACAGCACACAACGGTCATCCAACACCCAATTTAGTATCTTTTCCCGCCATTCAGTTCGGCTGTGCCCCTCCATTCGCAAAGTAGCAAGTCGCAGGTCAAGTCGCAACCGCAACCTCAACTAACCTCAACCGCCGCAGTAGACGCAGCAGCAGGACCGGCGCCAAGAGAGAAAGCGATTCGCTGTCGCTGGACAAACTGCGAGACTGCGTGTCTCCCTCTTACTACTTGACTGACCCTCATTTTACACAACAGGAGAAAAAAAAAAATTTAGACCTTTAAATTGACAGACCGACGACTTGGAAAAGCTGTGCCACCGTCAAAATGTGCGCAGAGTGAAAGAACATAAAGCAAAAGCAGACGGGAACAGAACAGATAGAGAGACCTGTTCCGAGTACTGGACGCGCCGTAGGCCAGGCAGACGAGGACAAGCACTGAAGATCCTTACACTGCCGTGTGGTGAGACGGGTGTGTGACAGCTTTTAAGGCCAGTGCAAACTGGATGGTATGAAGCACCGTGAAAGAGGCTTGTTGTAAGCACTACCAACTCCTTCAACTGTACCAAAGGTGCGAACGGCTGACTGGTCGTCGGTCGGGTTTGTTGTTTAAGAGTGGAGGTGGGGTTGGTTTTGCTGATCCTATTCATTTCATGTTGCGGGCATTGTGTGCATTCGTGATCATTCCCACCATGACTCTACTCGACTTTGATTAATTAGCTGGCTACTATAAACCAACACGTGGAACTTATGAAATTTGCGTCCAAGATACTGCATCTTCCCGCCGCTTCCTCCATCTGTGAAAGAAAAGATAACACAGTCGCTGAGCTGGTGGTTGTGTTACGGAAGAGACAGAACGGGATCATGATTGAGCCCATGTTCACCAGGTCGCCGCCGCCTCGTTACACATGCAGTGGCCGAGTAGGCCAACTCCTGCAGAGCGATAACTGAGATGCCGCGGGTGTGAACCCATGATAACCAACTATTAAACCTCCATCGATTCCGTCCAAGCGCTGGGCGCTGATGTTGACGATGCTTGCTTGCTCGTAACCGCTGCCGCTGCTTTCAGGATACACGGTACATACCTAAAGTGCCCGTTAGGACCGGAGCTACAGATTCCAGAGTGTCAGACTATGCTGTCTCTTCCCTCGCAGAGCTCTCCGGCCATAAGTCGTATATGAGCCCTAACTCTTGGAGTGAATAGTAAGTAGGTGTTCTCGTCGCCTTCCGAACTTATTGAGGATATTCGTGGTGCCCGTCTTGAAATATATGCTCAGCGCCTCTTCGACTGCTCCTGCTCCCTGAGCAGCTTCTCCCGCATAGCCGCTCTAGCATTGCGGCTACCGCCCAACTTGGGACCCTTGAGGATCTCGGCATCCTGATTCCTGGCCGAAGGCCTGGCGGTGGCGTTGACGGCCGGTCTTCTGCGCCGGTGTCTCTGCGACATGGCGTCCATGAAGTCGCGCCGGAACTCTTCGGCAATGCGGTCGTCGGCGGCCATCTCGTCGTCGTCCATGTTGGTGGCGTATTCCGGCTGGTCGGAGGGCACGTCGTAAACGTCCACTATAGCGCACACAACGGTTAGCACTTTGAAGCAAGCGGGTTGCCAAGAGCACATGAAACTTACGTCTGTTCTCGCGTAAAAACTCCTCCACTTGCTGATCGCGCTTCAGGGCGTCGCTATCCCTGCGATTCCTCGACCGCCACGGCTTCCCATCAGGGCCAAGGCGGACCTTCTTGCGACGCCCATCCGCATCCTCTTCCTCCTCCAGGATCTGGCCTTCGAGCCGGCGTCTCGCGCGTTCCGTCTCCGCGATGTTGCGAGCGCGCGCTTCCTCGCCAAGATCGATCTCCATAAGCTTGCCATGGAGCGCTCGCTGAGACTCGACCTTTCCGCCGCCCACGCTCAGCGTCGGGTCGGCCGCAAGGAGATTCGGCATACTGTTCGTCATCGCATTGCTGCTGCTGCTGCCGCCGTTCTGTCCCCCTTCATGTTGTGCCCGGTGTTCTGCGGCGAGCCGCTTTCGTCTAGCCAGCTCGGATTCTATGTATTCCTCCCTTGCTTGATCAGCCGCTGCTTTCGGAAAAAACGTGGTCCCCAACCCCAACCCACCCGAGCCTGGTAATGGTGATACTCACATGTGTTTGTTGACCAGCTCGCCGACCATACCAGTCTGCGGCGCAAAGCGCTTGGCCACTCCGCCGAGAATTGCAGCTTCCTGCACTTCAGCCCCTCCGCTGCCGCTGTCGTGAAGAACCATCGCTTGCTCGGCATTCTGGGGTGTAGGGCTGGACACGTCACCAGCTCGGAAGGCGACGCCGCCTAGTCTGTGTTTCTTCGCGTTTCGAAGTCGTAGCACTTCTGTGACGGAAAGCCCGCCGCCTTCTTTGTCTTCCTCGCGCTTCGCTGTTGGTCCTGCTGTCGTCGCTGTCGCTACAGTCCCAGAAACTGCTGGCTCGGTTGTTGAAGCGGCAGTCTGACCTGTTGCCGTCGCATCGCTGCTGGTATTGATGGTCGCCCATGAATCTGTCTGCGCTGCTGGCTCCGCGTCCGTCTCCTCGGCTCGCTGACGGAAGGCTCTCTTCTTCTTGCCGGCACGAAAGAAAACTGGAGGTGGTGCAGCAGCGGCGGGTTCTGGCGTGGGCGCAGAGGCGTCCATGGTGAAACTGGTATTTCGCGTGATTCTAATGTCGTTCCCAAAGGGAGAAATGCAAATGCCAGCTTGAAATCGGTACGACGTGATGTTGTTGGATGGATAAAGAAGAACTCCATCAACATTTCTTTTGCGGTGGCGAAGGCGCTGTATGTACACATCAGTCCTGGTAGGATTGTTAGCTCGGTACATACAAGGGTTTTCGACAAGGGGGGTTACAGGGGTAAAAACTAGTAAAATCACGCATTTCAGACCCACGGATCAGGAACAGGAACAATAGAGATACGGAGAATCAATGTATTTCCTATACTAAAATCTAGAAAATCTGAGTACCATTTCGTAACCGTGACTTCGACCAGGTCAATAGTCGGTATGCCCACCGTTTACCTTAATAACCGCCTACAGCCTTCTAGGCATTAAATATACTAAATGTAGTAGGTAATCTTCTAGCACAACCTCCTATACCTATTCGATCGCAAATTTGAGGCTATTCCTAGTCGGTTTATTAGGGTATTCGTATTCAATCCAATTCTTTATTTACGACTAGACGTTTTCAATAGGGTTGAAATTAAAGGAGTATAGTAGCTAAGGGACAACGTTTATACTAGGGAAAGCTTAATCTATAAATACTTTCGTAAATTTCGAATTATAGGCCGGTACGTTATCCTATATAATTATAAAAGTCGGGTATTATTATTAGAATTATTATATTAAAAGGAAGATATACTTTTAATACGTAGTATTAATAATGCTACCCCAGGCCTTATAATCCTAGAATAAGAAAGTGCCTTTAATCTTGCCCGTAAAGCAGGCCTAGAATATCTACCCTCGAAATCTCGATTTAACTTTAACGAAATTATCGATCTTCTCGTCTTTAAAAAGGATAACGAAGTAACGACTTTTATTAATACTATTAACCCAAATTTCATCGTTCCAAATCTAAAATTCCTATTCGAAAAGAATAAGGCCGGCGTATTTTAAAGCGAATTCTAAGTGAAGACGACGGGTCTTTTCAAATAAGGGAAGGCAAATTAATTATTTAACGCGACGAATACCCTAAAATTCTATTACGATTTTAATAAAGCGGCGATAGTATTTGCTAAATTCGGGTATACGCTTGCCCAATTCCTCTTATAATAAGAACCTCTTCGATTTCTTAAGGGTATTTATATATTTGAATAAAATTTCGAAAAAGGACGGCGGAACGGTATATAATCTACCCCAAGTATTATAATAAAATATAGCCTCAACGAAATAGGTATACTAAACTTATTAGATAGTAAAGTTAAAGGCGGTAATAATTTCTTTATACTCTATCTTCGTATACGTCCGAAGTACCTTATAAATAATACGTTCTTCGTAGTTAATATAAATAACCTTATACTATTAAAAAGGAATTTTACTAGTAAAGGATAATTTAATTATATTAATCGACGAAAAAGAGGTATTTATATCGGGCGATAGGGAGGATAGAAGTTCTTACGACGGTAAAGAGGGTAGCGTACAATTAATATTATTACGCTACGGTTGGGGAGGGGTAAGGCCTTCGAATCCCGGCGTAGATAATTATAAATAAAGTACTAGGATAATAATTAATAATAAATAACGTATAATAGTAATCTAGAAGGCCTAGGAAGTAAATATATTAACCGAATATAGCGGGGGGGGGCGGCGCGCCGGTTAAGAATAACCGGGAAGATTTATACGTTACGTAGTAAGTTTACTTTACTACCGCACTCACTATAATTACAATCCGAATTAACCGCGTAAACGAAGCTCTCTTCGTCGTCGTAATTAGTATCGCCATTTTAATATTATTATTACTATTAATCTTCTTTATAAGGAGGGTTAATAAATTAGGGGAGTTAGCGGGGCATTGAAATAAAAGAGGGTTAGTAAAATAGATAGGTTGTAAAAGAGTATAAAAGAGGGTAAATTGAAAGGGTATATAAAGGTAAAGAAGGAAGGTTATATATACGAAAGGGGGAGGGTTATATATAATAAACTTTTTAATAAGTATATACGGGCGTTATAGTAGTTTATACGGCGAATAAACTTTCGTTTTAAGGTTTTAAATTTCGTCGTTTTCGAAATCTAACGTTTATAAGCCTTTTTGAATATAGTAAGCCTAAATAGGTAATTTAGGGGATTTCTAGTCCAGTTTGTAATCTAATTGGAAAATCGTAATCTAATTGGAAATTCGTTAAATTTTCGGTCGTAATCCTAAAATCTAATTAGTTCGATTTGCTAAACCGTTGTAGATACCCTATAAATACCCTACAAATAGTCTATAAATGCCTTCTAACTTTACTTATTATAGAAGGTAGAAATAATTAATAGGGGTTGATTTAATTTAATTCTAAGTAATTCTAGCGGTCGTATACTAGAATAAGAGGTTTATATACGGCCGTCTGTCAACTCTTTCTTACTTTGAAATCAGGCGATTTCAACTAATCAGATAGCGTAGATAGACCTGTCCTGCCTTGCAATCCCCCTTGTAAGAAAATATGGGGCAAGAACCACGCTAATAATCCTACAGGGACTGATGTATAATTGCAATGCCAAGGCGAGAGTTCACCGGTACACAACCCTAACCCTTCAAAGGAACGCATACAAGTCCAAGGCCGGATACATCATCATTGAAAGACAATAACAGAATGGACACTGCGTGTTGTCTACCTCAACCTTCGATCTCGCATTGTCTACGATGTTTACAGATAGCCGACCAAATCATAACCATTTCAACACTTCTTGGCCAAAGACGAAATGCGCCGCGGACTGTGACGGATCGTCATGCATGAACGGGACCCGTGTTGGTCCAGGCCCGAGCCGGCCCTCCGGCGTCATGTGGACCTCTTCCGCTCCGGGGGCTTTTGAAGGCTGCATGGCCCGAGCCGGCCTGGCTGTTCGACTGCGTTAAGGGCCATATGCATCTGTTTCAAGATCTTTACGCGAGTTATGCCCCATTATGCATAAGAGCTATGTTATAGAAAGTATCCAAGGTATGATCATGACGAACGAAACAGTGACGATGACATGGGTACCAAGTGCCGTATATGCAAATGTATTTCCCCTGCATTTGATTCAACGCGTTGAACGTACACTACTTATACAAACATGACACTGGTTCATTAATCAGTATGATCTCAAGTTTCGAAAAGAAGAAAACGAATAGAATATTCCCCACGCCCTAAGATCAACTGTCTGGCGCACGAGCAAAAGAGGTATCAAACATCAAACCAAAGCTGGACCGCCAACCGCCCCAAACCCCCAGTTCCACATAATGTACAACATAGAAAAAACATAAAAAGTAATAACATGACATAGCATCTTCCTTCCCATGGCCATATCGCCGTTTCCCATGCATGCATGCATCCATCCGTCGTCTCCTGCTCTTGAAAAGGCCTTGTGGGTAATGGTTTTGAAAAGAGCGACACAAAGTTTAACGACTAGCCCCGAGTATGATAAGCTCAAGGGACACTGTTCGTGTGTAAATGAGGCTGATCTTAGAACTGGCCCATATAATCACTGATGAGGTCTATCGTTGTTCGACACCTTTTCTGATTCAAGTTGTCCTTGTGATAAAACCCCAAAATCGTCTACACGTACTTCACCAAGCGCATCATATCCACGCAGTACCGGGAGCTGCAGTCGAGGCCGCCACCGGGGTGACAGGCTCGATAGGGTCGACACCATAGAAAGTGATGAAGAACCCCTTGATCTCCTTCAAGTAATCATCGGCGCTGAACTTGCACAGTCCCATAGCCGCCATCTCCTGCTCATCCGCCGCAAACTCGTTCAGCTTTTCCTTTACACCGTACTCCTCGGCGATCTCGGTCACCTGGGCCAATTCCTGTCCGAATGGGTGGTGAGACTGCGAGAACTCTGCCCTGTGGCTGCGAGCTGGCGACTCGACGATCTCGGCTTGTCGTTGGGACCTTTGCCTCGGCGGAGAAGCGGGAGAAGCTGTAGCAGAGGGAATCGAGTATTGGCTGACGGTGGGAGGGACCGAGACTTGGGGCCGCTTCTTTTGGTAGGATGAAGGAGATGCCGGGGTGCTGACTGATGACACCGAGGTGCTCCTTGATCGCGACTGGGAGAAATTGAAGCTTGCTTTCGTTGAAATAGTGCGCTGCGACTGTACCGAACTCCGTCCTGCGACTGATTGCTCACGTACTCGCGAATCGTAGGACTTTTTGGTGTGGGAAGGCGCGCGCGAGGGGACGAAAGGGGCCTCGGTCAACGGTGACGGCTTGTGAGTGGCAACTGGAGATGTCGTCGAGTTCTCAGCTGTGAAGTAGCATGAGAGGTGATTCGGCTCTGGAGACAGGCAGCGATCCGAGGCCTGGTCGATATCTGGGCTGGTGGGGGGAGATGAAGCTCGAGTATGCGCGCTGTCGGACAAGTCGTCGTCGGACTTCAGGAATGATGACTTGGTTGAAGTAGCAGACTCGGGGTAAAGGTCTGGCGCATTGTACGCCAGCACGTTGGTGGTGTGGATGAGCTTGACAGGGGCCGAGATCTTATGGCGCAAGTTGGCCATCGACACTTTCTGGAGGTTGCTCCTTGGCTGGATCGGGTGGTCGGGCTCAGACGACTGCGAAAACTGCTTGATCCGCCGGGTTGTAAACGCTCGTGAGATAGACGTAGCCATCTTGAATACTGGTTTAAGTCACGGACTTGAAGAAATAAGAGGTAGTGCTGGGATCCAGGTGAATATGGTGTCCTTCAGAGGATTTCTGTTGTAGTGAGTTCGCAAAGGGCGAGTCGAAATATCTGATGATGATGTATCTCAGACGTGAGAGAGGCCTTCTGAGAAACGGGAAGGCATAAGGCCAACCCAAAAGACGGTTGGGTGGTTAATAGTGAAGGACGAATAACTCCAGGGTAGCTTGTCCAACAAGTGATGGGCGAAGGTGTGACGTTTGCCTCTCTGGGGTGTCTCGGCTCGAGCTCAGATGACTGGTTTGAACCGCGGTGAAAAGTACCGGTGATCGAAAGGTGAAGCCGAATGCAACGATGCCTGATCGGTGCAGAAATGAATATGAGACTGAATGTTCCAAAACCCGGCGTTGGTAGCTGCTGAGACCTGATGGTGTTTAAAAGCTCGGATGAACAACAGATGTGATATTAACCAGGGGTAAAGATCGGTATTTGCTAAAGAAAGGCGGAAACGGAATCAATCCGGGAGAGCGGGTCGTTGTATGCGCGTGATTCAAAATGCTGTTATGTAGAGCATGTATTGTTCCGTACAGCCTGGGGTACGTCGTGGATCCAGTCCTTTATGGTCTTTGTAGATATTCCGTGTCGTTGGAAACTCGAGTTCTTTATGCGTCGAACTCGTCCGTTTGTCAGTGGCACGTAGTGCGGTCCGATGTATGGGCAGTCCTGTTGGAAGTAGGGAGTGTCTTCCTAAACAGGACACTGTTGCTGTTGGGAAAGAAGGAGTGATGGTGCAAAATGCAAACCAAATGAGGGAAATGAATGTGGTGGGATAGAATCCGCTTCTCGAGTCCAAAACAAGGGTACCTGATATAAGATGAGGCTCTCACTCTCGAAGGATATCCCGTCAACGAAGGAGCGTGATGGGGACACAAGTTCTCAAAGGAAGGAAGTTGCGTGGAGAGAAAGGGGAAGGGAAGGAGAGGAAAACAAGGAGCGGACAAACGGCTTCCCAAAATGGCTCGACAATAAAAGGATTGCAACGCCTGAACTGGCGGGACGGGGAGAGAGGCCACTCAGGAAAAGAACAAACTGCGGGGGGCCAGACGCCGTCGATTGTAACGTCAAAGTTACTTGGATCCGGCCGCCAGAGATGATGATTTCTTGGGAAGTATCGCCTACTTGGGCATAAGCCGTTCATGAGCACGGTTCTTTATGTCACTCTTGCATGAAGATACGCATACATCTGGATACCGTTCCTGCGTCGTGGTACCTCTACATTACAGACGGGCGTCGCAGTGATCGGTGATCGGTCATGTTGGACGATTCGTTCGTCTCTCTTTCTTGTTCGAAAATGCAGTCTCGATGCCGGCAAAAAGGCACAAAAGGACGCTGATTGAGCGGATTCGTTGCCCCCCATGTGGCCTCCAAGGCCCCAGAGAGGCCCACCCAGCGACAAGGTGTCCATCCAGGAACCATGCTCGTGCCTTGGCCGGTGGGTCAACAAACTTTATTTGAGGTCTCTTGTTGGCCGTCTGGTCACAGCCCCCTGCAACCCACCAATAGGAATCCGGAAAGGTCGCTTCACCCAACCGGGCCACCCCACAGTGCCGCCGGCCGACCCCTTTTCTTTTTTGGACCACGGAAGATGGGGTTTCGACGAGAATCGGAGCCGGAGGCAGCACCAGGGAACGTCCAGAGCGAATGGAAACATTCGCAAGTATGCACAGATGATGGAGGTTCACGTTGACGGGATTTTGACAGCTTTGTTGCAGTAGCCGCGTGCTTCATCGAAGAGTTGTCTCTGTCGCTTCGCGGTAGTGTAGAAGGTTGCTCCATCCCGGCCGGGCTTGCTGGTTGGACCCATCAACAAGGTTTCTGTCCGTCATCCTCACCATCTCCATCAGACCAAGCTAGCCCCCGCTCAGAGAGGGACCATTACCCTAGATCGAAATTTTAATTTGACCCTAGCGTTATGCATTTGTTGGGAGAGTCCTTCATGATATTGAAGACGACGATGAATGTTTGAAACCGCATCAGATCTGATGGTTTTCTTGTTCATTCCATGTCATCTGTCATTTGATCAGTGGGAGGCAACAGTCATGGTTGCATACAACCAACTTCCTCTTGTGCACTGCCGCATGTTTCAAACACTCATGCCGTGTCAGCGTGTCCAGAAGACCGACGATTCCCTCCATCAGTCAACGGACTCGGAGCAAGTCCGGTCGTCTCCCCAAAACAGCAAAAACGGGAAATCGTCATTGCGGATGATCCACAAGGACCCAAGGTCCCATGCAACACCAAGAACGCTTCCGTCCACTCAGCGATGGCGACGGATCCAGTGGAAACTTCATTGAAACGACGCTAAAGATGACGGACAGGGTCTTGGATTGGCTCTGATGTTGGAGTCTTGTTTCTCTCCACATTGGAGCGTTTGCGTCGAGAACGGCTCTTCCTTCAAGCTAGGGTTTTGCCTTTCGAGCTTATCCAGAACGTTGAAGTTGTTGTGAGTTGGTTGAGATACAAATGACAGTTGATGCCCAAATCTGGAGGTCATAAAGGACCTCGAGCGTACAATATAAGACTGGTTTTGTTAGGGGAATTCTGGGCAGATGCCCGGATGACCCGCTCTGTCTTGGCATGCGCTCATCTGAGCGGTCTATACTATATAAGAGTACTCCCTAGTCAACTTCCGTTAAAGTTAACTAAATTATTAATTTATATTATATTAACCTAACGTCTACTTTACTTATACTCTATAAAATCGTATGCAAGGTCCTAAGTTAAGGCTCTCGTTAGTATTGCCTTACGCTTCCTTTAATAATACTATTGCCTATTGTTACATACTGTCACTCTATCTAATAATTAATCGTATTCTTTATCTTTTATTATTATTATTATTTATAATATTATATATAAAGACTCTTTTTGTATAATAAGTAATGCCTATAATTTAATTTAAACCGACCTTATTATTCCCTTTTCTTCTTTTTATAAAGGGGGAGATTGTATTTTTTACGATAGTTTTAATAACGATTTATTAAATTTATTACTATTTATTCGATTTATTCGAATTAATTTCTTTAACGTAAAACCTTTTTAAATAGTACTTTTACCCTTTTCTTTACGTACTTTATTTATTTAAATTTAATAATTAATTTTTAAAATAACCGAGAATAATAGCGAACTTAAATTGGCCTTTAAACTTTAAAACGATTAAATTATTTATAAAATACATTAAATCTATTAGTTCATTATTAAATAATTTTAAATTTATTATAAAAAATGTTTTATTATAGTAGTTGGTAATTTTATTATTGAAACTACGTAATTTTACTTTAAAGAAGATAGTTATATTAAAATTAACGAAAATTAGTTTAAGAAATTCGCTATTAATAATTATAATAAAGGTTAGGTCGTTAACTATAATATAGCCAATAAGGAAGTAATATTCGTCCTATATAAATATTATAATTTAATTAATAATTATCCGGTCCCGATCCATTAAATTTGGCCTTTCGGAAAAGTAGATAGATAATTTATATAGTTGAGGAAGAAGTATTAGTAAACTTTTTATATAAATTTGAGGAACGTACGTAAAAAGGTAAAGGTAATTATAAAAGTAAAAATAGATTAGGTTTAGCCGTTATTTCCTTCGCCCGTTCTTTATAATACGGGCGAAGATATCGTTAATATTACCGTTCGTATATTAATTTTTAAAAGCGTTAACGCTTTTTTTATTACTAATTTTCAAAATCTTAACGATCCTAACTTTTTTAATATAATTAAAATAGTCAATACGCCGCTATTTTTACTAGTTTTTATTAAAGCCTCCGTTATTATAGCCGACGTATTACCTATTTAATTAATTGAGATTTATATTCGTTTATTTTCGTTTACCGAATTTATTATCTTCCGAGTAAATTCGGTAGTAAATACCGCCGTCGCCTTTATTAAAAAGCTTACTATTAATCTTATTATAAGGGCTTTTATAAATATAGTATAAGCGGAAACGTTAATTTAATTCGCGTAGAAATAGTAATAAAATTATATAAATTAATTACTAAAACCTGTTATAGCCAATAAATTTTCTATTTATTTCGTTAATCCTATTTAAAATACTTTACATCTTATTAAAAATAATGTAAAATTAAAGTTTAATTTTACGGCTTTTATAATTATATAGCGGTATCTTAATTAATTTTCCAATTATATAGTAGTAAATCGGCCTTAGCACTTTAGTATTTCCAGTCTTACTATTAATTTTACTATAATTAGCGCTAAAGACTTTTAAAACGTTATTAATTTTATAAATTATATAAAAAATCTTTAGATTAATTATATTAATTATTGATTATTAATTATTAATCTTAATTATCTATTTATTTATATACGTATTAATAATTTTCTATTAATTATAGGACGTTATAGCCTAATTTTTAAAAACGTTATTAATAACGGTATAATTCCCGAAGAGATTATTGAATAGGATTAATAGCCCGTTAATAATAACGAAGCTGAAAAGTATAATTATTAAATTAAATAATATACCCGCTTTATCAAATAAATTAATTAAATTCGATTAATTTAATAAATTTTAATTTAGATATTTAAAACTCCTATTTAATTTACTTCTACGTAGATTTTTTCGGCCTATATTCCGTTAATTTAATTTACTAATAATTAATTTATTCCCGTTTAATAGGGTTTCCCTCTATTATATTCCGATAATTATTAAGGTATTCTTTTCGGTAATAAATAATATACTTTAATATATTTCGCCGATAATTCTTCCGACTCTTCTTACCTATTAGAAGAAGCTAATAATATTAATACTATATTAGAAATACCCTTTTATTTAATAATATATTTAAAGAGATTTATATTCGTATTACTGAGTTTGAAGAGTACGAAAATAGAAGATCGATTATTTTTACTAATATTATTAATAATAAATAAATTTAGTAGAAGCTTTTTAATATTAGAATATTCTATTTTAATACCCTTAAAAATAAGAAGCGTTATAAAATTTATACGGATAATAAAATTAATATTTTTACTAATTGTTATTTATTTATTAATTCGTTCGAAAATTTAATTTTAATTTATATTAAACGACGTAAAGTAATTACTAATAATTTTTAATATTCATTGTATAATACTACCCTTTTTAATAGATTAGTATATTTTTTTGGGGTAAACGTATTAAATTTAATAGTAATTTAGGTAAAATTATCGAAACCTTTTATTATATTTTCAAAATTAAACCCGATTAAGTATAGAAGTAGTTCAATATTTATTATTTTATTATTAAATTTAATAAAAAAGGCGATTTAACGTTACGTAATTTCTCTACGGAATTATTTAAATACGTACAATTATAGGGTAATTTAATTAATTTTTAATTATATATTCGTTTTTAAAATAATTTATACCCTAAATTGAAATTTTATTACGCTAAACCTACCTTCGGATATATTTTTAAATAATATATTAATAACGTTAAAGAAAAAGCCAATTTAGTTCGGGGTAAGTTCGTCGATCTTATTAAAAGTCCTTACTTAATTTACTTTATTCTTAATAACGATTTTGAAAATATAGCCAAATTAAATATTATATTTGCTATTTACACTAGGTTCTAGGGCGAAAATAAAAGAATATATAAAAAAGATTTTTTCCCAAATAATAATAGGCTTACCGAAAAAAATTATTTTAAATTCTATTTCGGAGGATTAATAATAATTTTAATAAATCTAGTACTATTAATTTAAATAATCGCTATTAGCGTATTAGGAAGAAGTTCGGTAAATAAATTAAATTTCGAAACGGTCGTTATATTTATATTAGTAACGTTATTATTTTTAAGGACGAACCTAAAGTAGAAAATAAGGTTAATTATTTAGAGAATTAAAATTACTATTTTATAGGTGATTTTAAAGAGGAGGTAATTGAATTTAATATAAATAATTCTACTATTAAATATAATAATACTTCTTCTACTTACTTTATTAATTCCCCCATACTTTGTACCAATATATCTCTAATAATATATTTTAAGCTTTTGCGACCCCGACGTTAAATTACGCGATTTCTATTATTATTATTAACACTATGCCCGTTGTAAATATTAAATATAATAATAAAGACGAATCCTTATTATTAAACTAATTATCCAATTCTAGTTTTATTATAATTCTTAAACGTTTAGAAATAGCTTAAACGTTTTGTAGATTATTTAATCCTTTATTTAAAGTTAAAAATATTTCGCCCGGAATTTTCTAAAAGGTTTTAAACGAAGGTAGGAAGGTAAAGGAGGCGGATATTATATTAAGATTATTTATTTTAATAGACGGTCGGAAGCGAAATTATTGGATATTTAATATAAAAATTAATACGTTTTATTAACTTTTATAGAAAAATAGATTATTAAAGCTATTACGAATATTACTACCCAGAATAGAATATTAAATTTATAGAAAACTATATTATATTTAAAAGTTAATATTAAGTCGAATTTAAATACGCCTCCCGTTATTATTTATTTTAATTTTAAATATTCTTCGATAATAGTAAATCGGGCGTTTATTAAAAAGTTTTCCTTAAATATTCGGTATATTAAATTCTTACCGAACGTTATAAACGGAATTAATTCGAAAATAGTTATTAATACTATAGCCGAATTTAATTTCTATATAGAAGGGAGGGTTAACAGCGTTAAAGTTAACAGCTATTTCTAAATTTCTATATTAATTATCGAAGAATTAAGCCCGAATATATTATTAGGAACAGACTTTCTTCGTAATTATAGTATTAAATTTAACTTTAATACCACTCTTTACTCATTTAGATTTATATTTAGTATAAAAATATAGGGAGAGGTTTTTTTTAAAAAGGACGAATTGGGAAAGGATACCCTTATTACCGAAACTTTCGCTAAATAAGATATAGTCCTTCTAATTTACTATTCCAGTATCCTTCCGGTTCGGTATAGCGCCCAATTTAATAATTAGCGCTCCTTAAATAAACGTTCCGCTTATAATTTTTACATTCAATTACCCAGTTTATTAAACGCTATAATAAATAGTAAAACCTTTAAAGTAGTTTTATATTTAAATTAGTCTAACAATAACTTTTTTATTCTTATAAATACCTATATCGGTATAATTATACGCCTATCGCTTAAAATTATTAAAACGGCTATATTTCTTAATATATTTAATATAATTTATTTAGCCCCCGAAATATAAATTGGCCTCTCCTTTAAATAATATACTATATATATCAATTAAAATACTAAGGACAATAAGGAAGCGGCGATTTAAAAAGAGGTTTTTAACGTCCTATCGTATAAGTTAAATAAATTTAATAATATTAAATCTATTCCTTCCAAAGTAGGTATTAATATTTATAATAACGACCCCGATTTTATTTAATAAATAAAAAGCTTTTTAAATAAGTATATCGACGTTTTTAAAAATTAAAGGATTATTCTAATAAAGGAGGAGGATAAAATACGTATAAATTTCGTTAAGGAATAGTAAAATTAGTAGAGAATCGTTAAATTTTATTTATTAGGAATTAAAAATTGCAAATTCCTTAATAAAGAATACAATAAATTATACATATAAAGTAAAATATCCTTTATATTATAATTTACTCCTATCGCGTACTTTATTTTTATTATATAGCGGAAAGTTAATAGCGTCGATAAACCTCGAATAATCGTTGATCTTCGCCCTTTAAATAGTATTATAATATTAAATATTTATTTATTACCTAATTAGGAAAATATAATTAATAGAATAATCGGTAAGAAATTCTTTAATATTTTTAATACTACCGGATTTTTTTATTAAATGCCCGTTTTTACATTCTACCGCAATTATATAATAGTAATTAACCTTCGTAGGCTAGAGTAATCTAACATTATATTAATAAGTTTTAAAAATTCGCCCGTATTCGTATAATATTTTATGGACCGATTATTCTTCGATTACCGATTATTTATATACGCTTATATTAATAATATTATTATTTTTAACGATATTAAGGAGGAGTATTTGGAGTACATTAGTATTATAATAGCGTTCTTTAATAAGTATTACATTTATATTAGCGCTTATAAATTATTTATAGCTTTCCCGTCCGTTTAGCTTCTCGGTAGTATTATTAATGGCTAGGGTCGTTAACGTACGGAGGACCGTATTAAGGCGTTCCAAAAGCTCAGTTTCCCTAACGAGTTATTGCGTTAGTACGATTAAGATCGCCTCCTCTCCCCGTTCGGTTTAGAGACCGATCAACGCTTCCCCGCGCTGGCTAATATGGCTAAATGCTTGAGTTATTATATAGTTGTAGATTGCGTCGCTAAAATTGTTAATTTAGGCTGCGATTCGCTTTATATTGTATTGCCCGCCTTTATCGCAGATTTAGTCGCCGGCATAACTAACAATAAATTGATCGCCTTTTTTAAATATATTTATATATAATATATCGTTAATCTTATTATTAGCTTAGGTAAGATTACCGGCCCGTATAACCTTAGCAATCGTCTTCTTAATATTAAGTCCTTCGTTTTTAATGGCGTAATAACATATAATATTAAAATTATATAATTCAGGCGCTATTACATTCCATTTATAATAGTAAATTACTTATTCGTTTACTACGATAATACTTTGACTTCGGTTCTTTATAGTACAATCGACCGTACAGGCGTATAAGTTAACTTCGATTAAATTATTTTATAAATAATAGGTAGTAACGTTAACTATTTAATTATAGCGATTTTGTTAGCTCTAATTACGGATAAATTAATTAAAGGTAGTAATTTCGGAGATTAGTAGGATTAGGTTCTTCAGGACTACGATCCCTTTATATATAATATATACGTTTAAACAACCAAATACGTTAAAGAGGACGCCTTTTTCTCTTTTATTCTAATTATACCTTTTTCTAATAATATATATATTTATAACCGTAGTTAATTAATAAAAATGATTCTTATTTTACAATATATTAGCGATTAATTGGGAATAGGTTTCGTTATTATTAAACTAATTAATTTTATCGGCCGCGTTATTACATTTAATATTTACAATTTTACTAACGATTAAAAATAATAAGAAATCGATTTTATAGTTAATTAGGCTTTTAATTAAATATACCCCTATTTTACTCCTACTATTTAAAATTCCGCCCTTACTATTTAAATTATTACAACCCTTACTAAAAATAAATAGACGCTAATTTAGAAGAACCGGTAAATAGCCGTACAAATCGCTTAAATTCGCGCTATTAATAATACGCAATTTAATAAATCGGTTATTTAAAATAAATTATACCCAGATATTATAAAAGCAATTAAAGATATATGTTATAAAGATTATTATATATTGGACGTTATTATAGACGATAACGTTTATAACGAAATTAGTAAAATTATTAAAGAATATTTCGAGAAGTTTATAAAAAAGGATTCTTTTTTTTAGAATAATTTAATATACTATATTAAAAATGCCCTTAATATTACGTTTAATAAATTTAACGACGGGGATCCTTCTTTTATTAAGAAAATCCCAATAAAGGCTATATTCTTAGTATTATAATATTATAATTATACGACTGGTCTTCCCGAATAGATTAGCAGTATATTAACCTATATAAATTTCTTATATTACGTTTAAATTACTCCTAATACGCTAGCTTAATCGGAATTACTAATTATTATTAAAGAAATTATAAAAGAGGTTTATATTACCGAAATAATTAATATAAACGTTATTCCTAACGCAATATAAAAAGTATTTAATTAATAATTATAATTATTAATCTAATTAAATTAATATTGGAATAAGGAAGTAAATAATTTAAAGGACGAAGTTATTACCTTACGTAAAATTATTAAAATTTTGCGCCGTATTCTTACTCCGTTAGCGGCTAAATATATTCGGTAAATCAATATAATTCCGGGAATTATTATTAATTATAGCGTTCGTTCTAACGCTAACTTTAGCTACAATATCCTTAGTATCGATAAATTCAATTTATAATCCGCCCGTTCTAACGGATACAATACCTTACCTTCTATATATTTTTTCCATCGCTTAACTATTTATAATAATTAACATTAATAAGAAGATTAACATAATTAAAAGGATTTTCCTTCTAGCTGCCGTAAACGTTCCTATTACAATATTTTTTATTAATTTCAATATTCCGAAAACGTTAACAAAAACGATAATAAATGGGGAATTTATTCGAATAACCGTTAAATTTATTATTATATTAATAATTATTTAGTATTATATATTAGATTATTCAGTATTAGAATTTTTTATTAAGAGGTTTAATATTAAATATAGTATATAATAACGTTAAATTAATCGGTTACAGCGATGATTTAGTAAATATTCGTAATAAGTTATATTTAGTATAGTTTCGTAAATAGTAAACACTTATTTTTTTTATAAAGGGGGAGATATTAGGGGAATTTTAAGTAAATGTCCGGATAACCCGCTCTATCTTAATATACGCTTATCTAAGCGGTCTATACTATATAAGAGTATTCCTTAATTAACTTCCGTTAAAGCTAATTCGATTATTAATTTATATTATATTAATTTAACGTCTACTTTATTTATACTTTATAAAATCGTATATAAAGTCCTAGGTTAAAGCTCTCGTTAGTATTACCTTACGCTTTCTTTAATAATACTATCGCCCATTATTACGTACTATCACTCTATCTAATAACTAGTCGCACTCTTTATCTTTTATTATTATCATTATTTGTAACATTATATGTAAAGACTCTCTTCGCGTAATAAGTTTGTTTATTAGTTTGGTTCTTCGAATATTGGTCAAACAAGGGAGAAATTGAGCTCTCATAGTCTTATTCACTCAGCTACCTCCGCTCGGACCATCGCAGTCTTGGAATTCTTTACGGGATTAAATAAACCCCACCCCTACTAATCACAATATTATACTATTTGGACCCGCAGGTTCCAAGACTGCGGCCTCGCTACGGTCTAAATATAATATATATAGACGAGAGAGGGTTTACACAAAATATTACTAAAATTATTTATAATTAAATTATATAATATCCTAATACTATATTATATTCTAACCGTCGGGTTATACTACTATTTAATATTATATCGCTATCCAAACTATATATCTACTATATAATTACTAATCGTATTTTCTCCGCCAATTTTGCCAATTCGTTACCGAACGTCTTCACTAATTTCTACTTTTACTTCCCCTCTACGAATATCCTAAATTTCCAACTTTTATAATTCGTCCGACGAATCTTCTAATTATAAATATTATAATCTTTCGGATAAAATAATAAATAAACCCAATAAACTTCTAAACGAAATTATTATTTCTAATACGGATTTTAAAGATTTAACTATTTAATTTAATTTTAATACAATTTATTAAGCAATTAGGAAATATCGGCTAAATTTATACTAATATTTTATTTTTCTTATTATTAATTATAGTAATAAATAAAAGTATAGTATATATATAAAATCTTTAATCGACGTACTTTAGTAGCTTTTAATATATTAAATCCTTATTAATTATAATATTTATTTATACTTCGAATAACCTTAAATTAAATTTCTTTCTAACGAAGATTCTATATTATTTAATATAATAGACCAATTTGAAATATAGCCCAAAATTTATTTCTAAACTTCCTTCCGCGCCGAATTTAAATTACTACTATATCGACTAGCATTTTAAGAATTCCTTATAAAAATATTTAATAGTAGCAGTAATGTATCCTACCTTCCTACTATTAAAAATATTTTTAATATAATTTAAATTCGATTATAATTCTATACCGCTTATAATACTTTAGCCGAATATACGTTAAAATTAATTATATTATTTATTATATTATATATATAATAGCGTAATTATTATAAATCTTATAAATCTAAGGATAGCGTTTAAAAATAAAGAAATATTTGTAATTGGATTATTATTATAGCGTTTATTATTATAAATTTGTTTGCCCTATAGAAGAGTACCTTTATTCTATAACTATTTAATATTTATTTTAAAAGTAGTTCTATATAATTACGTATATAAAATATATTAATTCGCTTCGGTATAATATTTTTATATAATATTATTTTTAAAACTATTAATCGTCTAGTTAAAATTTCTATAATATATATCCCCCTTATTTAACTTCTATATCCCTTTTTATTCTTATTATATACTAATAATATTAAAAATTAATTTTAAATTTATTAATTAAGACCTAAATATAATTATTATCTATAATAATTTCAATTTCGTAAATTATATCAATAGCCTTAATATTAAACGGTAGGATATTATACAGAATTTTACTATATATCTTTTTATCGGTAATTTCGATATTTATAGCCTATTTATACTATTTTAGTAGCGCCTATATATTAAATTCGAAATTAATTAACTCTCTAATTATTTTAATATTATGTTGCTATTTTTAGATTAAGTAGTATATTATTTTACTAAAGGCCAATTGGCTTCTATCTTTATTTAAAAGAATAAGTGGACTATTCCCAATTTTTTAATAATTAAATAATTATATACTTTTAATACTTATATACTATAAATTCCTACTATTGTAGAAAATAAAAGTTAAATTACTAATGTTTATTATTTTTATAATAAACTTTTCCTTAATATCCTTAAATTTAATAAAAATAATTTTAGTAACCGATTTATTTTAATTTATAGCGATTAAAAAATAATATTTTTTATTTACTATATTATTTTCAATTAATTTGAAATTAATTATATTTATAACTATAAGTAGTAAATTTTTACTGTCCTTATATTCTTTTATATTTTTATAAATTACGTTAATATAGTCTTTCGTATTTTTTAACTCCTATTAATATAAGATATCGAAGGCTTCGGGAGGGGTGCCCGAATAAAGAAGAATAAAATTAAATTTTACGACGGTCGGTATTTATTAAAGGATTCGTTTACTTTTAAGATCCTAACTTTCTTTATTACTAAGTTCGTCGAATATAGGTATTTATTTAAATTTAATTTTACAAAATATTTTATACGCTAGGTAATAATTAATATCGGAAAAGATTATATTAATTAATAATTATATTCTATCTATAACAAAATCTTTTTTTTAATTATATAATCTAAATATTAAATAGCTTTGGGGAAGATAGACACGAATTATTATAATATATATCGTTACTTATAAATTATTCGTATTTTTATAATATTCGATAAAGCTATTTCCGTAGGGGATTATAGTATATTACGTAAAATTATTAGCCTATTTCCTATCCTCTTTTACAATAGGAAATTTAATAATTATAAGCTTAAAATACTATATTTAATATAATTATTTCGCTCTGAAATTATAAATTAAGCGTTTACTAATATTATTTTATAATTTAATATAATACAATATTTTATAATTAATAATAAATAGAAGGCGATTAATATAATATTCGAATATATTAATATATCCTTTATTTAAAATATTAAATAGAATAAGAATTCTATTTACAATACCTAAATTATATTTATCTAATTTTCCGCTATTAATCCTTATACCGTAATTATCCGTAAAGTAATAAAGAATAATAGACGAATTTACTAGGCTAATAAATATATAAACCTATTTACTAATAGAAATATTATAAATTATATTTATATAATATATTAAAATAAATAAACGTATTGAAAATATACTACTTTCTAATTACCTAATAATTCAGGATTTAATACCCCTAATATTTTATAATTCGGCCTCACTACGCTATTAAAATTAAAATTTAATACTTTTAACGTAAAGGAAGTCCGGCCTTTATAAGTAAACGAATAAATAATAATCTTAAACCTTAAACGGCTTACTAAGTAAAGAGAAATAGGTATAAGAAAAATAATTATTAATAATAATAAGGGCGAATATATATATTTTAGCGAAGGCGTTAATTCTAATAATAAATTCCTAAATATTATTTAAATATTTATACGAATTAGACTTAAAATAGTTTAGGGTACAATTAATATAAATTAATCTCGCGTATATTTTATATTCTATAAGAGAAAGTCTATTCGCACGGTCACAATTGTCTATTTGAACGGTGATCCACTTTTTTCCTCACACATATCCCTAACCCTGCTATCCCCTCCCCGCCAGCACCAGTCTCGCTCGTACTACGACCGCTAAGCTCCTAGATTACAACCCATTACACCCCCTACACAGCCTACGTATCGCTAACAGCCGTAACAGTTACTAACAGCCGTAACAATCGCTGACAGCCATAACAGCCGTAACAGCCGTAATAGTCGCTGACAACTATAACAATCGCTGACAGCCGTAACAGCCGTAACAGCCGTAACAGCCGTAACAGCCGTAACAACTATAATAATCGCTAACAGCCGTAATAGCCATAACAGCCGTAACAGCTATAATAGTCGCTAACAGCCATAACAGCCATAACAGTCGCTGACAACCGTAATAGGTGCGTATCTGGTCTGGGCACTGCGGTCTGATGTCACGCATGAAAGAATAGTAATGCCCAGATTTCTGGGCGAAATTTTTGAAAGAATATATGTGACATCCGTGGCCGCGCGAGGGTTAGGGATATGTGTGAGGAAAAAAGTAGATCACCGTTCAAATAGACAATCGTGACCGTGCGAATAGACTTTCTCTTCTATAATACCTTTTTTATAATTATATAGTATAATAAAATTTATATAGGCTATTAAAATATCCGAATATAAATTATTGGATAATAAGTATTAAATAGAATACTAGAGCCCTATATTTGCGGGCCCTACCCCGACCCTTCGGCTATTCCTAATTCCCGCCCCCTTAAGTGCCGTATAATTAATTAATATAAATACAATTAAAATATTATATTTCTACCTCGTTTAAAATCTAATAATATTAAATATTTATATTACTTTTATTAACCTTCGTTTTAGAAGGAATGAAGGTTAATAAATAGGCTTCGCTTTGATTAGAATAAAATTACTAGATAGGCTTCGCTCTAATAAGAATAAAATTTCGTTAACCCCCTATATAAAGCCTATTTATTACCTTTACTCCTATTAGAATGAAAGTTATTTATTAATTAAATTTTACTCTTATTAGAACGAAGCCTATTTTAACCTTTACTCCTTCTATAACGAAACCTATTAACGAATTAATTAATATAATTATTTTATCCTTTATTAATTTAATAATTTAATAGAATAAAATATATTAAAATAAAAGGAAATTACAATATTTAATCTTCTATCCAAATATAAGAGGCCCCTATTTCTCTCGCGGATTAAATTATAAATACTAAAAAATTAAATAAGAGCCCTCCGCTATCTTATCTTATTTTATAATAAATTAAATTATAAATATTAAGAAGTCTATTCTTACTAAACTATTTACTTATTTATTTATTCTTAATTTAATTAAATCTATATAAATTATAAAATCTCTTAGCTTCCTATCTCCTACTATCTTCCTCCTTAATAATATAAATCCTATTCCTATTAAAGCGAAACCGACTACGATTTTTAATATAAAATATTAATTATTATATCCTACTCCTATTAGAGCGAAACCAACCCCAATTTTAATATAAAATATTATTTACTATACCTTTATTAATGTTAAAATAAATTTATATACCGAAAAACTAATTAAATTTCTACTTCGCGCTTATAATAATACTAAATTTCAAACTTAACTATACAACATTACTACAATCCTCGCTAAATTATAATACATCGAACCGGATTTCTACTATTTTAATACTATTAAAGCCCGCCTATTTAAATATAAAGGCCTTAAAAACTTCGCTATTAAAGATTTAGAGGAGGGAGAAATAATTTTAATAGAAAATCTTCTCCTTAAGATAATTTATTATATTTTTTACGCTGAATTCCTTAAATTCTCTAGAAAAGACTAAGTAGCTTTTTTAATATTATATATTCCCCTAAATAATTATAAGAACCACAATAAAAATAATTACAACTATATTAAAATAATTATAATTATAAACTCATTTATTATTCCCCCTTATAATAATAATATAATTAGCGTATATATTGTTATATTAAAATTCAATTACGCTTGCCAACCGGTAACTAACATTTCTTATAAATTTAATAATTAAATTTTAAATACAATTACTATAATTATTATTAAAATTATTAAAATTAGCTCGGAACTATTTATTATTTATAGCGGATCTCCTATATCGTTCTATAAACAATATAAATTCTAATACCGTTATAATAGGTACGAAAGTATAACAAATTAGGATTTAATAATTAAAAAAGAATATAAAATAAATATTTAAAATTAGACGGCAAAGGTTTAGGAAATATTAATACCGTATTTAGAATAGGGAAATAGAATTAGGGGTATTCTATAAACTAATCTTAAAAATTCGAATTTACAATAAATATAAGGGCGTAACGGATATTAATTAATATTTAATAATTAAAAAGGAGCGCAAAATAAATATTTAGAACGGGTTATAATTCAAGGATCGAGGATAAGAACGTTAGCAAACGGGATTATTAATTATATTTAATTTAGTTTTATTATTATAGCGGAAACGTTATTTAAATTACGAAGGAAATATAAGACTATTATAATAATTACAATCGCAACTATATTATTTTCACTTATTTAAGCCGCTAATATATTTTATAATTGCGAGCGCAACGTCGTTATTATTATTATTATATCCCGGAGTACTAGATTAATTTATATAAATAAGTATTTTAATTACTTAACCTCTTCTTTAATATATTTAAAAACCCTTTATATATTTATAATATTATTCTATAACGCTATAATTACATTATAGATATTATCGTATTTAGCTGCCAATTATCGAATTCTATCCGCCTTATCTTTTTTTATAGTAATTTTAATACCCTCTATACTCAATTATACTACCTTATACGAATTAAAAATTTAAAAACCGATAATTATTAATTTATATTATATATTCCGAAAATTAATATCTATTAATTTTAGGGAAAAGAAATTTAGTAAACGACGCCGAAACGGGAAACGCCGATTTCTAGTTAGGAAGTGCTCCAAAACGAAAACCGACAACGGTAATCGATTTAGGAGGGTTATTTACCCCTTCTACGATATTTTATAACGATTGCAACGATAGCGTTAAGCCGTCGCTGCCGATAATAATTAATAGAAGTACGAGTAGGTTCGAAAATAGCGTTTATAACCCCTTCGGAAGTATTTTAGAATATAACGACCCCGATGCCGTATTTATTATAAAGATTTTAGAGAAGACGGAGGAAGATAATAAAATTATAAAGAGATTTATTACTATAGCGAATAAAATTACGGAGTACGCTGCCGTATCGACCGACGACCGTCGCTAAATTCGAAAATTCTTTTTCGAATTCGCGAAAATTTTTACGAAGAAAAGTGGGTTTAAAATATTTAAAGTAAATAAAACCGCCGAAGCCTAATTTATTACTAGGAAAGATATTAATAATTTAAAGAAATTTATTTTAAAGGAAATAAAGAAAAACGTTTAAAAAGCGCTAAAGAAATAGATTAATATTATCCGGAAGTCGTTAGATAAAATTAATATTACTTTTTATTATTTATTTACTATTATTATTAAGAAATTTATCCCTTTTAATTACGAATATTAATTTACTATTAAAGGGGTTTAAATTACCGCCGAATTTACTATATATTCGAACGATAATATAAAATAGGCCGTTAAAAGTATTTTAAAAGAGAGTCCGTATAAAATAGTTTATATAATTATTAAAATAGTAATAAGTAGAAATTACGTAATTATTTTTAATAAATTAATTAAGGATTAATATTGGAAATATTAGGCTTAGGTTAAAACGGTCTTTAGAAAAGAGGCCGTTATATTTTTAAATATTATAGCCGTTTTAATTAAGGGAGTCTTGTAGGTTAGTATTAATATAAAATAATTCGAATCGGTTATATAGGAAATAAAGGCGAGGAATAAAAAGATAGAAATTATTCGGGTTAAATTTTAAATGAAATGCGAAGGGGAGGAAAGAAGAATATTCTTAATAGAAATTACGATTACGAAGGTTATAATCTTCTTTTAAAAGAATTTTTTCCTTTAAAATAATAGTATATACGTATACGAACCGTTTTAAATTATAACCTCCGTTTAATAATATTTTAAATATTAGTATTTTAAATATATAGCGAGATTTTATTATTAAGAGGACGCTTATAGCTATTATAGTAAAATTAAATATAAAAGGCCGTATATAAGAGAAAAGAATTGCCCTTCAAATAAAGATAATTCTTTAATTTTTTATAAACTATATAGGAAATTAGGGTATTTCGTTTTTAATAAAAAGAAATATTTATTTATAAAAGCGGTTTATACGAAAATATTTATTAATTATACTAAAAAACTTTTTGGTTTTACTATTTATAAAAAATTAGTTAAATTAGTATTAGAGTTGACAATAGAATTAGAGGAGGATATTATAATTTCCAACGCTCCTTTTAATTCCTATTTAATTATAACCTTAGAAAAATTATTTATAGGAAGAAGAAAAAGAGGCCGCTTTAAAAAAATTAGAAGTAGCTTTCGGCTAAAACCTATAAGTATAAACCTAATAGACGTTTATACCTACTTTTAAAATATAAATAATTATATTTATATTAATTCTATTATTATTATACCTTCGGCCGCTACTATTACTTCTAAAGAAATAATACCCCTTTAGCCTACTATTAAATTAGAAGGAAGCTTTTTATAAGGTAATTAATAATTTAATTAAAAATATTCTATTAGAATATAGGAAAATTGTATAAAAGAGAGAAAATACTATTTAAATAGGAGGAAATTTATAATATTATAGTAATTTAAGAGCCGGGTAAGAATTTGAATAGGGATATTTATTAGCCGAAAAATAATAAATATTATAATATTAATTATTTAGAGAAGGGTAGAATAGTAATTTATATAAATAAGAAGTAAAATTTAAAAAATTTAAATTTCCGGGTTGGGAAGGATTAGGCCGTAATAATATTAAAAAATTTATAAAAATTAATAATTATTTATTTTATTTATTCTCCTATTTTCTTTTAAAGTACGCTAGAATATTAATAAAAGTTTCCCTTTTTCGAATTTTTCAAAAAGAGACCTTCGGCCGGTTAATATATAATTATAGAAAATTTTAATTTCTATTACCCTAATTAAGATTTAGAGAATAAAATTAATTTAAGCACTATAAAATTGTTTATATAGGTATAACGATAAAAGTTTAATTTCGTTATTTCTTGTGGGGAATTAACGAAATTCGGAAATATAATTAGAAAAGAAAAAAATAAGATAATTAATTATATATAAGTTTTATAGGGTATTAAAATCGAATATTAAAGAATATAATGGTATAAATAAATAAGTTCGGACTATTACCTTTAAGAAATTTAAATTTAAATAGGAAAAAGAAATAGGAAAGCAGAAATAGAAGAAAAGTTTAATTAGAATTTAATAAACGTAGAAAAGGTATAGAAAGTAGTAGAAAAAAGAATATCGATCCTAAAGGGGATTAAGATAGTAGAGGAGTTTGAATTAAGATTTAATAAATTCGACGGCGAATTCGTTAGTATTATAGAAGAATTCGTTTTATACTGAAAAAAAAGTCGGGGAAAATAAGTAGACTAATAGAATTTAGAGTATAAAACGGTAACGAAGGAAGTATAATAGAAATAGTAAACTTAATTTAGGAATTAAATACTTTTAAATTAAAGAGAATTTATAGAAGTAGTAATAAAAAAAAAGAAATTTATTATAAAGATTTAAAGAGTAAAGTAGCGTAATTATATTATAAGTACGTTAAAAGACCTAAATAAACTTTAATTATTAGAGAGGTAGGCTAGGATATAAAATTATTATTTAATAAATCCGTTAAAATTATTATTTTTTAAATAAAATGAATAGGCGAATAAAGTTGAAGACTATAGTAGTAAAGTAAATATTTTTACTGACTGTTTTTTCCCGAAAGTAAAAATTCCGACGGGTTATTTATTAAATTGGACTTAATTATTAAATAGTAATATCCTAATACTTATTAATAATTTAATTACTAAAGAAGATATTTAAGAAGTTTTTTTAAGGATAGTATTTAATAAAATATTAGGTATTGACTAGTTTTTAAATAAGTTTTTAAAGATATATAGGGAATTATTTAAGTAGGCGATGGCGGCTTTTGCTGTAGCGAGCCTCCGGTTTAAATATTTCTCCTAATAGTTTAAGAATATAAAAGTAATTATTTTTAAAAAATTTAAAAAAAGTGCCGAATAATAAAAATTAGCCGGGGTATAGTAGCCTATATTATTTTTAAATAATATTAGAAAAATTTTCGAAGCCTTTATAGTTAAGAGGTTAATATAAATAGCGGAAGAATATAATTTCCTTTCAGAAGGCTAAATAGGTAATTAAGTAAGTTATTTAACCGAATTCGCCGTTTATATAATTACCGATACAATTTATATAGTATAGAAATTTAAGGCCGTAACGTCTTTTATATTCTTCAATTTAAAAAGTATATTTAATAAAATTAATTATAGGTAATTCTTATATATATTATAGGAAATATAATTCCTAAAATAGATTTTCTAATAGGTTAATAATTTTATTACCGGAAGAAAAGGTTCTCTTTTCTTTAACGACGAAATTTTTTAACCTTATAATATTATAGTAAGCGTACTATAATATTCCCCCTTCTTACTAATCCTTTTTATTTTCTTTATTACCCTATTATACTATAAGTTAGCTATTATTTAAAATGCAATTACTATTAGCTTCGCCAATAATATTAATATTATTGTAATAATTAAAATTATTAAGGAAAATTATTAGACGTTCTAAATAGTATAGGATATTTATTCGGGTTAGGTAATTAAAAGAGGGATAAAATTCGAAATAAATAAAACGGAATTTATATATTTTATACGGACGAAGGAATTAAAAATAAAAACTTTTTAAATTAGAAGAATTGTATTTAAATTAATGGAGTCGATTAAATTCTTTAGGGTTTAGTTAGATTAGAAATTTAATTACCGAATATATACGAAAATAATAATAAAAAAAATAGCTACGTAGACGAATGTATTAATATAATTAATAGTAAAGATTTAAGGTTATTGTTTTACGCAAGCGAAGGAGATTTATATTAAATATATTTAGAGCGCGATTGTATATAGAATATTAGTTTTTTATTAATTGACCAAAATTTATAGCAAATTATAAAAGATAATAATTAAATTAATTAAATATTAAATTAAATATTTAAAAATTATTATTAGGGCGTATAAAACTACGCTAATAAAGAATTTAGAAACGGAAACCTTTTATTTATTATTCGATTTCTATTTTAATAAATAAGTTAGGGTTTTCGAAGAAAGGTTTGCCTATATAAATTAAATAGGGTTTATCCGAAGGATTGTAACCTAAGTAATTAATTATATTTAAATAAGGAAAGTAAGAAGTCGGCTACCCGCCGATAAATTAAAAAATAATATTATTAAAGCTAGGTAAGCGGAAGAATAAGTATTAACGGAGAAATTTCTAACGACCGTAATAAATTTACTTTTAGTAATAAGAATATTACCGCCCCTATCGTAAATATTAAAATTAATTATTACGGACTATAAAAGGTAATTAGAAGAAGTAATAATAAGAGAATGAATATTATACTATAATTATTAATTAGTAATAATAGTAATTAAATTAAGCTGATAGTACGAATTTACTATCGCCGATTTTGATTTAAAGTTTAGTAATAATACTATAAAACGGTATATAATTAATACGAAACGAAAAAAGAAGAAAACTTAATAATTAGAGGATAACGACGAATAATATTTATTATTTAAGGCGAAGAATTCCCTTTTTACTTAAATAAAGACGGAAATTATAAATTTCCAATCCTTCTTCTTTTAAAAGAAAGTTCTAAATATTATAATATTAATCTATTTTTATAGTACAGGCAAAGAAACCTTTATATATATCGTCTTAAATTATTTATAAATAGCTGATTATTAAATAATAGTAATCGATTAGCCGTAAATAAAAGAAGAATTCTAAATTTATTTAGATAATAGAACCCGAATTAAGAGAATGCTTTTATAAGCATTATAATTTAATAGGTTAAATAAATATTATTTAATAATTAAATTAGAAGGAGAGTAGTATAATAAATTCGTATAGTATTTGTAAATATATTCAATTATAATATTAAAATAAAAGAATATAAGAGAAATAAGAGGAGGAGGAATTAAATTATATTAATTATAGTAATTACTTAGTTATAAAGGCGGTATTAAAATAATTAATTAACGTTCTTCGCGAACGAAGAATTTGTAAAGTATATTAAATATTAATTCCTAATTTTTAATAACTTTATAATATTATTAAATTTAATTTTCATTAGCCGGAAGGGGATTAGTAGGGTTATTAACTATTATCGGGGAACTAATATTAATATTTCTTCTACTAGAATTGAAAATAGGAGTAGTAAAACGATTAGCTAAGAATATTTCGCAATATCCCTTATATTAATAATTTTTAACCTTTATATTCCGGTAGCGAGGAAAGATATTAGGGTTATACGGGAAATTATTCGTAGTTAGGCGTTTACGTACGTCTTTAAAAAAATCGATATAAGCGTTATAAAAATAATAAATTAGGGGACCGATATTATTTTAGGAATAGAATAAAATAATAATTATAATTTAAATAACATTATATTTATTATAATAATTTAATAGAATATTTAATATATATTTTATATTAGTAATAGGATAAATAGTATTCTATTTATAAACGTTTCGAAGAATATTAGAGAAGAAAACAAAAAGAAAACTACGGGAAGAAATTTATTTTTAATATTAATATAATAAATATATTTTATGAGGAGTATATAGAATATAATTATATTAAAGGACGGGGTATTATAAATATAATTAGTAAATTTCAAGCTATAGTAAAAGTAAGGAATATAACGGACGATATTAATTAATATAGTTAGCAGGGAGAAGGGGAAGTAAGTACGAAGATAAAAAAGATTTACTAGCCGGGAAGAAGGTTAAAAGCGGAGTTAGAAATTAATATCCGGATAAAGGCTTAGAATTTAAGTGTTAAGGAGGAAGGGGGCGTAGGGGAGTAAGCGAATTTAAGGGATAGGAAATTTATTATATAGATAAAGTTAATATTACATTTAACAATACTACGGTTAATACAAATTATAAAGCTTAGGGGGTTAAATATACGGTCGGAAGGACGGTCGGGAGTATAGCTAATAGAAGAGGACGCTATTTTAAAAGTTAATTAAATAAGGAAGAAGGGAAAATTCGAAAGATAGCGGCGGGGAAGAGTTTTTATATAAAGGGAAAGGAGGGGCCTTTATACTTATATAAATTTTAATAGAATTATAGGAGTTTAGGGGATAGTAATAAAGCGGGAGTAAGGGTAAATAATAAGGAAGGGACGATTATTATAAGCGGTTTAGAAGGAAGGAATAGCGTACGAAAATAATATTTCGATTATTTTAATATTGGATTAAAAGCGGTAAAAGGGAAGTAGCTTATTTGCTAAGGCGGTAAGTAAGTACCGCTATAAATAGAATTAAAATAGAGTAGGCGCGATTTATTTGCGACCGAAAGGAGTTAGCGGTTTTTATCCGACGGCGTTTATTGCCGTACGGTTTCCTCTAGAGAATTAGGAGAAGTACCCTATACTAATAAGGCGCTATAGATAAGTAGTATAGGGAATAAGACTATTATTATATTAATTTTAGGGTAGAGGCTTTTAAGGTAGGGGGGGGGGGAAAATACCTTACGAAATATTATTATAAAAACGACAATTATTAACTTCTTTTTTAAATTATATAAATAAATATTAATTTATAAATTCTTTCGATAATTATTATATTTAATTAAAGTAATTATATTATTAGGAAAAGATTCCGCGTTTTTATTAATATACTATTAAATTTGCTTATATTTTCGATTACAATTAAATAATTACGTTTTTTATATACTAAAAATATTACCCCTTACTTATTCTGAAGGATATATAATAATTAATTCGCCTTATTACAAAAATTATATAGGGCTTAAAGGGAAATAATTACCGCACAATCCTATTAAGTACATTATAATAAAGTATTTAAGGCTAATAAATTGTTATACTATATTAATTACTTTATAAAATTAATTTCTAATTATATAGCCCGAACTAATAATATTAGCCGTATATAGAAATTTCTAATTTAAATCTAGCGATTAAAAGTAATCGTTATTTTATAAATAATAACGTACCTAGGCTAATATTATTTTAGAAGAATTAGGATCCTTAATATTATTTTATCGATTAATATATTAAGGTTATATATAAATAAGTCGAAGACGTATAAATTAAAATATAATTGTAAATTATAATTATTAATAAAATCGTGAGCAATTAAAACGGCCGATTAATAGGCCGGGTATATCGATTATATAATAACGAATTTAAAAGGGTTTTCAACTTCCTCCTAAATACTATTTATTTAAATTGGACGGATAAATTCGACGAATTTATATATTCGACTAATTTAAAAAACGATTCCGTAAATTACTACCTTCTTATTAAAATTAAACTATAATATAAAAAGTACGTCTTTTCACAATAATTTAAAGACTTCGTTTAATTATTATATTAAAATAAGTTAGTATAAATATATAAATAAATAGGATAATATATACTTTAAAATATATATATTCGTTTAACCTTTTGTAAGCGCGCTTTATTTTTATTTCGTTATTTAATAACCCTTATACAAAATCCCTTACCTTACTTTCTATATTAATATTTTTATATAGTGGCGGCTATACGAATATATTATAATTTAAAAGGCCTATTACCTTTTACTTCCCTTATATATTTAATTTTTTAAATAGTAGTAGTTCTATAAGTTCGTTATTTAATATTAGTATAATCGGAATTTATCCGGGCTTTATATATTAATAAAGTATAATATTAAGGGGGTAAAAAAATATTTTACTTCGGGCAATTTTCTTTTCCTATTTATATTCTAAGTAGAAGGATTAATAATAGGCAATATTATAATAGGAAATTATTTTTAAATTCTAATACTTAATTTCGTATAATTTATTTTTAATAATTCTATTTACAAAACGAATTAAAGTTAATAATTAAATTAATAATTAAAGCCCGGCCGAAATATACTTTAAATACTATTATTTATATTTATTTAATTATAAAAGGTAGTAAATTATAAAAATAATTATTGTAGAGCGTATTTAAATATATTATAAAGATAGAGTAGTATTAAAGGTAATTATGGTAAGAGGGTTAAATAATAGAAGAATATAGGGGTATAATATTTTTATATAGTTTATTTTTAATAATCCTATTTATAAAACGAATTAAAGTTAATAATTAAGTTAATAATTAAAGCCCGGCCGAAATATACCCTAAATACTATTATTTACGTTTATCTAATTATAAAGGGTAGTAAATTATAAAAATAATTATTATAGAACGTACTTAAATATATTATAAAAATAGAATAGTATTAAAAGTAATTATAGTAAGAGGGCTAAATAATAGAAGAATATAAGGGTATAGTATTTTCGCGTTAAAGTAAGGTCCGGAATAATAGATAATTAAAATATACGAATTTTCAAAAAAGGATTTAAAATTGAAAAGGATAAAATAAGCTCTATTAACCGTATAGGGGGGGTTAGGCGTTTATTTAGGGAAAGGGGCTTTAAAAACATTAAGAATCTTTACCGCAAAAATATTATAATAGGAAATTACTTATAGCACTAGCAAATAAACAACGTAATATATAACGAAATTTATTAAAATATTAAAATATTATATATTAGCAAGGTATTATAATAAATATTTAAAGGTTTATTATTAGAATATATAGCTATATATTTTACTACGCTTAGTTTTAATATTAATTTAAATAATTTATTCGCTAGCTATTCGAAAAGTAAATAATTAACGTATAATATAATTAATAAAGATCCTACTAAGTATTATAATATTTAAACCCGTCCGGAATATTAAAATATTATTACTTAATAATCTATTATGTAAAATACCTATCCTCTTACTAACGTAATACTGGCTATGTCCGCGCTTAAATAAAAGTTGGTAAAAATCCCGTCGAATTGGACCTATATAATTAATACGCTAAGGTTTATATTTATTTACCGGGAAATAATATCCTAGCCCGAATCCGCCGCCCCTAATTTTAGAAACCCTTTCCGGTAAATAATTATTAATTATTACTTTAATTTAATTTTATTAAATAAAGCGCTATAATAATATTCGTTTATTTAATTAGTAATTAATAATTACTAGCGGAAATTAATCCCTAATTAGGGCGGGGCTTACAATTAAATAAATAAATAATATAATTACTATAGTAGATCTATTATAATACTATAGAATAAATAATAGTTAACTTAATTCGAAAAATTATAAATCTGCTAAAAAGTCGAAAGTAATTTAAATTTCAATTTTAAAAATTATTATATTTATTAGATTCTGAATAGCTAATTTAATTTAGAAGAGAGGTATAAAAGGGTTAAAAGTAAAATTACGAAAGGTAATTAAATTCGAACGGGTTTAAAAATAAAGACTTTATTAATTAAATATCGTAATTAAAGAATAGTATTATAATTACCGCCTATAATTTAAAGAATAATATTATAATTACTACTTACAACTAAAAATAATTAATCTAATCTAATAATTACCGCCCAATCTATCCTCGCTAATTATTATTAAAAAAATAATAACTCTAATATTTATTAAATACTCTAATAATATCTCCGAAAATATAGAACTATAATAGGCCATTTAAAGTTATATATCCGCTTTAACGTCCGTCCTACTCTTTAAACAATTATATACAAAACGTTTAACCTATTTAAATAATTATATATCCCTACTATTATAAATATCGCTACCTAGAAATTTATATATATTATATATTTTTATTTTAACCCTAAATATATTTATAATTATATAACCCTCTTTATTAAAAGGGATATAATTACTACCGCATTATTCGCTAATATAACCTTTAATATAATTATATTTCTTATCCCAGTTAGGATAAAATTAATTAACGAATTCTTATACTTTCTTTTTATTATATATCCCTTATTTAATAGCGAACAAAGCGCGGTACTATCCTATATATTATATTATAAAGCGAATTATACAATTATATTCTTTATTAAATACAATAGGGTTTAAATTCCTAAAGCCGTAATATTAGAATAGAAAGGGCTTATTTACGTACTTAAAATAATTAAGCGGAGTAAGGGCTCCCCTAACGGCCTATTTAACGTTAGTAGAATTGTATTTTTAATTAGGAATAACGTCCAAATTTTTAAAATTATAATATTCGTATAAATTAAAAACTAAGAGTTCAATTAGGTAATTTTTATATCCGGGCGGGGTTAAAGTAAAGCGAATATTATTTTTATTATTACTTTCGATATAACCTAAATAAAATTCATCTTTATTATTACTTTTAATATAACCTAAATAAAATTCATCCTTATTATTACCTTTAATATAACCCGAATAAATATCGTTTTTATTATTACTTCTAATATAATTAGAGCAAACTTCATTATAGTTACGACATTAACGTTTGCGTACTTTAAATAAAAAGCTTAAATTAAAATTAAAACGTTTATACTTTTCCTTATAATTATAATTAGGACTATTAGAATAATAGTCGGAATTATTATTTAAATTATTAACTAGGTTAATTAATATTACGCTTTTATATTAACCTACTTTTATTACCTACTTTTTTTTCCGAATTTATAAAATTATAGCCGCGGCCCCGCCCTGTTTATATTTTCTATAGAGCGTTTAAAATTTCTCTTCTATTTCGGCTTTAATTATAATCTCTTATTCTATTAATATTACTAATAATTTTTATTAGTAATTATCGGCTAAGGATTACGCTTTTTTAATTCGTAATCTTTCTTCTACCTTAAAATTCCTAATAAAATATTAAGCGAACTATTTAATAATTTCATTACAATTGTCGTCTATAGCGTTATTAATAATAATATAAATACTATTAAAAAATATAGAATATTCTACTTCCGAATTAGTAATATTAGCTTCAACCTAATCGGCCTATACTAAGCCAGCCAATAGTAAATTATAATTGAATTATATTTAATCGATTTCGAAACTTTATAATATAATTTTTATAACTACTTTAATTAAGAGAGAATAGAAGTCGCTAATACGATATACGTAATCCGTATTATATAACCCTATATTTATTAGCCGTTCGACTACTTACGAAAACCGGTTAAACCGGTATAAAAAATTGTATTTAGCAACTTCGTAGTTAAAAAAGTCCGAAATTCGTCGCTAATTTCGAATAGGATACCTAAATTATTTAATAATAAATTTATAATTAATTTATAAATTTACTATTCGTATATTAACTTTCGCTTTAATTATAATAAATTAACTTTAAAAAATTTATTTTAATTAGAATACAAATATATAATATACTTTACGTAACGTATACTCTTTTATCTAATTATTAATTATATTATTTATAATAAGAAGAAACTATTTAATAAATTAAATTTAGCTAATTCGGTAGAGTCGGCCTATATATTATAAAATAATATTCTAATTCTAAATATAATTAAACCTAATCCCAACGTAATAAATTGTATAAAAATTCAAACTAATTATATAAACGTTCGAATTCAATATTAGGACGTTAATATCTATTTTCAATTAATTCTATTTAATAATAACGTAGCCGCGGTTAGTTTAGGATTAATTCGAATAAATTATATTTATTTATATCCCAACCTTCTTTAAAATAGTATATAGTATTCTAAAATTAAATTAATACTTATATAAATAGCCTTCGCTTTAATTAAAATAAATAATTTTAAATTCTAATTAAAGCGGAATCGACTAAATTAAAATTTATATTTATATTTAAAGGGAATTCGCTATAATTAATACCCTCTTCTACTTATAATATATTTCGGCGTATTTTTTAATTATTTATATAAATAAAGGGGATTTTATAAAAGTTTAGTATATTATTTATATACAATTTATTAGTAGTATAATATAAGTATCCTATATAAAATATAAAAATTAATATAATAACCTATAATTATAATTAAATTTAATTAATTTATTAATAATTTTAATACTAAAGGCGGTATGTTTACTATTTCGCATTATTTAATTAAAAATTTAAACCCGTATTTTACAATTACCTTTTTACCTTTTTATAATAAATAAGCCTTCTAAAAGGCAAGCCCCCTAAATAACACTTTACTTACTAACTATATCGTCCTCGAATATTAAACTCCAAACGTAAACGTCGAATAATAAAAATTAAAGGAGGCGGATAAATATAAAGTTTAAAGCGATTTTCCACTTATTATCCGTAATCTTTAATAAATTTAAATTATTAAATTCGTATTTAAATAATTCTATATAAATATCCTTTAAAAAATCGTTAAAAGCGTAAACAATTTCTTTAAACTAAGTTTTATAACCTAATTCGATTTAATATATTCTTATCGGCGGAATATTTAATAAAGGGAAGGTAATAATACTATTAAATAAGTATAGAAGTATATTTATACCCTAGTTTATTATTACAATATAATTTTACTTAATAATTTATATAGTAACTTATTAAACAATTTTACCTTCGTCGGTAATAGCCTCTTAAATAAAAAAGTAGAATACCTACTACGTATAATCCTACTTGTTACGTGTAAAATGTGTGTGTGAAATGATTATATTATGATTGATGAAGGAGAAAAGAAGAAGCTATATAAAAGACTCTCCGGAATCCTTTTATAAGAATTCCTATTTATTACGATAGGACTTGCCAAATATAGTATTTACATTATATAGAAGTCTCTTCTAGAGATTTAAGTTTGAGATTTGGAAGTTTTAAACTTCGGAAAGTATTTTTATATTTTTATAAATACCCCCCTTTAGAAAAAAATTTCTGTCGTTTCGACGGTTAAATAGTAATATTATTAAATTAAAAGATTTGGGAAATCCTATAGGAAAGTTAATTTCGCATCCTCTATAAGTTCTTCCTATTTTCTTTTGTAGATTTTAAAGCCTTTGAAAATTCTACTGCCGATTATTGCGAAAATTTTCCCGTTACGAAGTTCGATTTTAGTGAGGGGTTACGGGACGTTAGTATTGTTAAAAGCGTAGATTTTTCCTTATTAAATAATAAGGTAAATAGTTTTTTACTTTTTTACAAGTATTTTAGGTTGTACTATAGATTTATTTCCCTTAATTTAATCTACTATTTTCTATATAAAATTTCGCTCTTAGAAGGCGTTTCTTAGTACGTAGGGCTTAGTAAAAGAAACGTTTACAAATTATTAACTTTTAATTTCTTTAATTTTTATTTCTTCTACGAATTTTTTAAAATTATTTAATAGAATTATATACGTTTTTAATAAAATTATATAGGCCTTACTTAATATATTGAATTAGTTAATAAATTCTATAATATAGGTAGTTAGCGTTTTGAAGTTAGATTTAGAAGTATATTCTAGTTTAATAGCGTTAATAATATAGTATATAATATTTATCGTAGGGATTTTCCGAATTGAACGACCGAAGTCGAATGTCGATTTAGTAGGGCTATTCAATATTACTACTATTATATTTACGGCGTTCGATTTAGGGAAAAAAAATTTAATAAGTATTTTACTAAGGGGAATTAAGTTTGTAATTGAAATCGAATTCTATTTTTTATCGATAGATTTTAAGTTTAGGGATTTAAATTTGCTAATTAGAGTAAAATTTTTAAATTTAATAATTTGAACGAATTTATTAATTTTATTAATTGGGGTAAAAATATTAGGTTTAGTAATTAAAGTAGTTTATTATATTGTAAGGATATTGGTATTTAGTATTTCGCTAATTGGAATAATAGGGTTTATAGTTGTTAGAGCGGTTGTATTGTAGAATGAAGTTTAGGAAAGGTTAGGGGATGCTTTATATTGCGTTATAGTATTAAAGTTTTCGTTGGATTTGGGGCTATTTAAGACGTAGTCGTTTAAATCGGATATTTTAATAATTTTGCGACTTTTAATTGGAATTACGGTTTCAGTTAAAGTTTTATATTTTATTAAAGTAGGCGTTATAGCGGGCTTTAAAGTAACGACTTCGGTGGGAATAGAATAATTCTTTATAGTTCTATATTCGTCCCGGTTTTTAATAAATTTTACGATATTAGATTTATATTTTAATAAAAGTTTTTAAAAAATTGTATTAATAGCTTTAAGGTTTTTATAGGTAAAGGCGAAAGTTTTATTATTAATTTAGTAGTTGGTAATATTATTACTTTTTATATTCTTATTATATATTATTATTATATATTTTAGGACGACTTCGTTAATTTTTTTGGCTTCCTTGTGCTAAATTGTATAGTAATTATTATTTTATTCTGCCTAACTTATATTTAAAATAGTAGGGTAAACCTTTTCGGGGCGGCGGTTAAGTATAGTATTTAAGCTTTTAAATTTAATATTAGCGATTTAGTTTGTATACTCCGCCTTATTTCCGACGATTTAGTATATAATTTATGTAATTTAAATTGTATAAACGTTAAGTTTTTTAGGGAGATTATCGATAGCCGTTATAAAGATTGTTAAATTTATTAAATTTTTAACGTTCTTAATAGAAAGCGTTTATTTAGTGTATTTAATTTATAAAATTCTTTTATTTATAAACGTTGCCGCTTTAATTAGGATTTTTATAATTTTGAATTGGTCGCCGAAGTTTAAGAAGTTAAAGAATACGCTTTTATTAATATTATTATTTATTAGGGTTAGGGAACTTTTGGAAATAGTTCCCGGAATTTAAAACCCTACGCTTATAAAAAGTTAAGTATCCGACGCGTTTTCTTATACGTTAATAAAGTTAGTTACGAAAAATAATTATTTCGATATAATACGAATTTTTTTTATAATTGCCTTTCCTTTGCCGGCGCTTATTTTTTTTATTATAGCGAATTTTAATAAGGTGATTTCGTAATATTACGCGGGTTTAAGGGCGATTTTTGTCGATTGGGGTATTAAAGGTAGTATTATAAGAAGATTTGAGCGGGGTAATTGTATATTTGAACGAAGGTTGTTAATTGTAGGCGAAAAGAGTTGAGATTGCGTACTTATTATTTAAGTAGTTACTATATTAGTAAGGGTAGTTTATTTTAGTTTGGTAATTAGTAGGTTAATAATAATATTGGATTTTAGTATATACGTTATTTCTATTCTTTTTTTCTTTTTGTAGTTATTAAGTTCGTTTAGTCTTTTTAATTCGTTATTTTGAATTAGAAATTTTGCTTTGTAATTTTTAATTGTATTTTGTACGTTTTCTATTAAGCTTAAAGGACTTTTACTTTTTGGGGCTTATATATTGAATTTATAATTATAATTTTTTTATTTAATTTTATAGAAGAGGATTAACTTATTTTTAATTTACTTCGTTTTATATTATAGTAATTATTCAATTTTATACGATTTATACTACTTATTATCGCCCTTAGTAAAGATTCGGTCTAATTTATTATCCTTTTATTTATTAAAAGGGTTGTCGCTTTCGGGGTATTTATATAAGTATATAATTGAAATAATTTTATAAATCTTCTATATTTCTAGAATATTAAATTTGTAAGTTAGGTCGTTTATTTTCCGTAGTATAGTAAAAGGCCCGATCTTTTATTATACGAACTTTTTAAACGTATTTCTAACGGGATTATAATTTTTATATAATTAAATTATAATTTTATTATTAATTTGGAAATTTAATAGTTTATATTTTTTATTATATAGTAATTTTAATTTTATAGCTACTTAATTAATCGCTTTTATAATTTCTTTCTAGTGTAATTTATATAAGGCGTTTAAATTTTAATTATTGTAATCTTCTAGCTTTAATAAATCTAGGGTTGTATTAGGTTTAAATCCGAATATTAATTTATTCGGAATTATTTTTATTAATATAGATAAGGAGTTGTTTATATTATATTATATTATTAGTAGTATATTTAGCTATAGGATATCGAAGTTTTCTATTATATAGTATTAGATAATAAATTCGATTTCTTAATTTTTACGTTTGTTTTTTCTATTAGCTTAGGAATATTATACAATTATATAGGCTAGTTTAGATTTGAGCTTGGCGAAAATTGCCTTCTATAATACTAAAAGAAACTTTAAATTTTTATTATTAATATAAATACGAAAGAGATTTTAATTATAAAGGAGAAGTATTATAATGAATTTTCCGGCTTAATTTTTTACAATATAAATAATTTTCTTTAAAATAAGGATAATTTTTTTATTAAAAGTATAGACGATAGTTATAAGGGCGTTATAATTTATGCTTCCTTAAATTATTAACGAATATAATTATTTTAGAAAGCCCGTTACGAAATTAATATAAATTATATAATATAGTATATATTTCGGGATAATCGGTTATATTTAACCTAGAGTTGCCTTTTTATCCGTTTTAAGGAAGTTATATTTAGGGTAATAGGAGATGTAAATCCGGAGTTAGCGATTGAGTTTTAGGAAAGCGAGGCCTTCTAACTCTTTAATTTTTCGGGTTAGGCCGAAATAATAGCGGTCGTTATATATTATATATAGAATATCGTTTATATAATTATTTAATACGTATAGGCGGGCTATTTTATCCTTCGTATAATAATAAAGTAATTTATTATAGAATTGGTATAGAAAGTAACGGTTTTACGGTAAATTGAACTTTTTACTCCATTTAATATATTACTGGAGTTTTCTTATAATTTTTACGTAGTAATTATTTTTAATATAGCCTTTAATAAATCTTTAGTAAATTAATAAGTTTATTTAAATTTATACTGAATAAATTACGTTTTTTTAAATATTATTTAATTCGCTATCGTTTAGATTAGGTTTAAGGGTTATAAATAGTAGGCGGGATAAGGTATTTAAAATAATATTGATTTTTCCTGGGATGTATTTAATTTCTAAATCGAATTGAGATAAGTAGATTAACGCTATAATAAATTTTGGGTTTAGTTTAGTGAAATTTATTGTACGAAGAATTATTTAGCGTATAATATTAATTATTACTTTATAATTTATTAAAATTATTATAAGTTTCTTATAAAATTGTAAAATTTATTTAGTAGTACAATATATTTAAATTAGGTATACTACTTCGAATTCCGTTGGCTAATAATTCTTTTCGGCCTTTAATAATTATTTATTATAGAATATAATTGGTTGGACTTTATTAATGAGGAAAGACTTTTTGTCCTAATTATTTCCGTTTAAGTAAAAGATTATTAAATTAAAATTAAATTCTTTAGAGGCGTTGATTTTGTAGAATATAAGGCGGTTAGGGTAATAATAAAATAGAATAAACTCTTTATAAAATTGATCTTAAAGGATTTAAAAGGCTTTTACTTTGGATTTTGTAAGGGTGAAGTTTATTATTTAAGTAAATTGTTATTATATTAGTTAATTTTTTTTTTCGGGTATCCGTTTTTCTTCCTTAGCTTGTACGATTAATTTTACCTTCTTATTTTTAAGAGGCCCGATTTTTTAGGCGAATTAAAGTACGAATTTTTTTAGGAAGGTTGCGATACCGATATATTTCTCTAGATTTTTAAGGTCTTTAAGTATATTTAAATCGCGTAATCCTTTTATACGGTCTTCTATTATAATTAAGTTTAATCTAGTTATTTTGTAATTTAGAAGTCGGATTGACGGGTAGGCGATAAAGGATTTTTTGGTAGCGATATTGAAATTAATATTTTTAAAAAGTTCTATAATAAGTTTTAAATATTTGAGGTATTCTTTTTTAATATTATTAAATATAATAATATTATTAATGTAGGCGGTTATAAAAGTTTAATACGGGTAGAGGCGTTTATTTATAAACTTTTGCATATATAGTAGGGAATTTTTATAATTTATTAAAGCTATATTAGATCGTTTAAATCTTTATAGACTTATTAATATTATACGGTCTTTATAGTAGGGGTAAATAGGTATTTGATAGAAAAAGGCTAATTTATTAAAATAATTAATATATTTTTTGCCTTTTATTTTGGCGATTATTAAGTTTTAAATTAATAATAGATATAAATCCCTAGTAGTAATTCTATTAATTGGCTTTTAATTAATAACGATTCTTACTTTTTATTGACTATTTACTATCCGTTATATAATAAAATATAGGTATCCGAAAAGAGTCGAGCACTTTATTTATTCAAGTTTCCTATTAGTATATATTTTATTAAGGGTTTCGTCGAAAATTTCTCTATCTTTTAAACCGATTTAGTAAGGTTTTAATATAATCTTCTCTTTTTATTAGCCGTCGGTTAAGTTAATATAAAGTATTTTATTTTTATTTATTTTAACGATTTTATTCCCGTTATAAATATTATATTTATTTAGGAGCGTTTTAACGTTTTTAGCGAAATTTAGTTCGATATTATAGATTTTAATATTGTAAATAGATTTAATTTCTAAGACTTCGTCGGATTTACCGATTCCTAAGGATTATCCTTTCGTTAAGGTAGCTTTTAGTAATTTTAAAATTTATTCTTCGGTTAAAGGACTATTTAATTTAGTTTTTCGTACTATTTTACGTATTACAGTATTAATTTTGAAGTTTAGTGTAAGTGTGATTCTTTCGAACTCTTCTGTATAATCGAATTCTTCGCTGACTTCTTTATTTACTACGGCTAATATAATCTAAGCTTATAAGAAAGAGATAAATTTAAAACCATTTACATTGATATTTTTAATTGTTTTTAATTTCTAGTTTTTGTAAATCCTTATTAGGGATAAAGTAGGATTTGCGATAGCGATTATTTAAATTATTCTATAAATAAGGAAATAGCTTATAACGAATTTGTTCTACGATTCGAAAATAAAATCCTTTAAGATTCCGGTATTTAATACTATATTTATATATTAGTAAATAACCGGAACCCAGACTTCGTTATAAGCAGGGATTACGAAGTTATATAATACTATAACCTTCCGTCTAATAGGTTTCGCCCTATTTATAATTTTAATTAGAAAGTTATTATATAAGGCGATTTTTATTTTATCCGTTTTAGTATCGATTATAATACTATATAGTATAGTTTATAATATTCTTAATAGTAGCTTTATATTTAGAATTAGGGAAACTTATATTATAATTTAGAATTTTATAGTCTTAAGTTTACTTTTGGCCGTCCCCGTTATAAAAATATTAAAAGTAGCCTATTTTATAAAATTGATTTAGCCTCTAATTATTTCGAAAAAAATTTATTACGAAATATTATAAATAATTAATTTATTTTAAACAATTTATTATTTATCGACCAAAATATTAGAATAATTAGTATTGATGTAAATTGATTATTTAATACTATTTTTTAATAGGCGAATATTTGTAGTAAAATATATATATTTATACCCTTCTAATAAATCCGGCGCCGGGTTAGTATTAATTACAACGTTAGAGTTAGTTATAAATTCGGCTTTATTTATAGGATTAGTAATTAAGTAAATTAAAGCTATTATTAATATAGAAAGATTTATAATTAAGGCGGATTTAAGGTTATCTTCCGAATTTATTATAGGTTACCCTAGTTTTTAGCGTTGAAATTTATACGATTTATCGGGGAGTAAATAGGCGAAAAGTTTACTTTTAGAAGGGAAAATTACTTTATATATCCGATATTATAATTAGTTTTAATTTCCGGGGAATATATAGTAAATAGATTCTTTTATATTCTTTTCCGAATTAACTATATATATAATATTATTTCTAATGTTGTTAATTAAATCAATTTCTTACTCCTTTTTATTAGAATAATAATTAACCTCTTCCTAACCTTCGTTCTATAATTTAGTAATCTCTTCGTTCGAAGGTACATTATAAGTAACGGTTTCCTCTTTATTAATAGCAGTATAAATATTATAACGCTTATTAGGATTTTATTTTATTTATTTCTTATAATATTTCTTATAAAGTTACGTTCTTTTAGTAAAAGGCCTAATTACCGGGCGGTAACCCTTTCCTCTACCTTTATTTATTTATTTACTTCCGTTATTAAGTTTTCTACTATTACGATCGGAGTAGTATAGTTTAATAATATTAGCGGAAATTAAGTCGCGGGTTAAATAGTTAAATTTATTTCCCTAATTGGATTTACTTCCTTAATTAGACTTATTTCCCTAATTAGACTTACTTCCTTAATTAGATAATTCGGCAGTTTTAGCTAAATTTGAAGCGGCGTATACATTAGAGGTAAATAATATTCTTTTTAGTAATTTTATACCTAGTAGACTTTGTAGAGCCCTTTATATAGGTTTAGTAAATTCGGGTAAAGTTAATATTTGACCGTTAAATTAGGCCTTTAAGTAAGCTGTAGTACGTTTTAAATTGTATTTTATAAGATTAAAAATAATGAAGGTTCGATATATTTCTATTCTTTATTTAATATATTTTAAGAATTCGTTAATTGTATCGGTTAGTGTCGGTTCGAATATAATCTACTATAATCCTAGGTAGAATACTATTTAAATTTAAGTATTAATAATAAATTAGTCTTTCTTTTTAAATTTATAGGTATACCGAATAATTTGCAAAGTAAAATCTTATATATTCTTTTTATCCCAGCAATTTTAATACGTATATTTAATAGAATCGAGCTTTACGAATACGTAAGCCCGGGTAGGTCAGAAACGTTAATTAACTAGGCGTTTTTAAATATTTAAGTTTATTCTAATATTTACTTACTAAGTAAGGGTTAATTAAACGATCTACTAAGTCTTTACTACGCTATAGAAAAGTTCGTAGAGATTTAACGTTAAATATTCTACGCGGGCGTTAATTATAACGTTATATTTAACCGATTTAAAAAATAGGGGTATAAATTTAAAATAGGTATTACCTTTATACTAATAGTAGTTTTTACCCTTATAATTTTCGTTAGGAGCGTTGGGGTAAAAATATTTAACGTTCTTTACCTTCTAATTATTAAGGTTAGCGTTAAATCCGTTTTTGCCAGTTACAATTATTAAATTCTGAATTAAATCTTTTACGATTTATTAAAACGTATTTTTGTAGCTTTTTTAGATAGATTTAATTAAGCTTGAAAAAATTGCCGATATAGCGTTTTCGTTACTAGGGGGTTTATTACCGGTTTGCGGGTTGGAGGATTCTTTAAATATAATTAGTAGGGGTTTATTAATTATAACCTTTAAGAAATTTAGAATATTTTTAACGGTTTTAACAAGGAATTTATTAAATCCAGGTAGTTTGGATAGGATTTGTACTTTAAAATAATTTAATACTAAATTATTAAATATTTCCGTAATCCTTTAATCGAGCGAAGGTAATTTTAAATTATTAATATTAATTTTAAGAGTTCCGTATTTGTATTAACTAGGGGCTTATATTATATTTTATTAATTGTAAAGGATAATAAGAAAATTGAATTTTTAGCCGGGAATTTAGGGAAATATAGATTTATAGGATTCTCTATTGTTATAGCCGATTTTAAGGGTAGGCTTTAGAATCGGATTTAATTTATTAATCTTTTCCGCGCCATTTTTATTTTAAAAATTAAATTAGGTAAGGGGATAGTATCAGCCCTTTCCTTCCTTTTAAACTTCTTATTCAATTTTAATAATTCGATTAGGGAAATTTAATTTAATTTTTCTTCGTTTATTTAATTTACAGATAAAGTAATTTACGTTTCGGCGTTTCTAAAAGTCGGGAGGAAAGGATTCTTATAGTATTAGAACTTTTAGTTGGTTAGTATTTTGGGTAGGTAGGTTTATTATTTTTATTCTTTAGCGTTTCAATCTTCGGATTCGGAGGCGGATTCGACGGTTAATGGTTAATAATTTGAAGAATTTACCGATTTTAAGCCGTCGTTAGGGGGTAGGATAATAAAGTCTCTTTCCCAATATAAATTTAATTGGATTTAACCGGGGTTTTAAATATTAGTAGCCGGTAATATATTTTCTTCCGATAATATAAAATTAATAGTATTTATAATTAATTCCCACTATATATTTAGGATTTTACTATAATTAACTTTAAGTAAATTTAAATATATTTTAGAATTTAATTAACCTAGTTCGGAACCGGAGTTTTAAAACGAGTTTAAAGCGCTTTGGAAATCTTATTCGGTTTTAATTAGGGAAATTATATATATATTTTCGTATTAACGGCCGTTTAAATTTATTAGCGAAAATTCGGGAGTATTTAGTATAAATATATTATTATTTATTAGCTATAAGGAAATAAGGGCGTTAAGTATAAATATATTAATATTAGGTAGTCCCGAAAGTATTACTTTTATTCGAAACCTTTTTAAAAGGCGGAGCTTTTTTTTTTCCTCTTCCGATTAAGTTTAGTCGGAAGTTGAATTTAGCTTTACGGATAGAAGTTTCAATATATATAATATTCGAATTGAAGGTTGTAATAGGGATTACATAGAACTTATATTTTGCTTTATATATAATTATAGTATTTTAAGGAAGTTTATTATAAGTGTATTAGAATTAAATTTATTTTCTAAAGAGGAGTCTTTGATTTCTTAATATTTAGTTCGCAGTTTTAAAAAACTAGGTAATAGTAGATCTTATTTATCCTCCGACCTTAAAAGGCCGGCTTTAGAGTTAATCTTAACGGCGATATAATTTTGATTACGCTTCTCCTATTTGGATAGGGCTTTAGAATTTTAAACTTTAATAGCGATAAAATTATAGTTAAATTTATTTTTTTCGGGGAAATTTTTAGAAATTTAGTTTTTAGTAGCAATAGGATTATAGTCGAATTTATTTTCTTCGGGGAGGTCTTTAAAATTCGAGGTTTTAGTATTAGTATTATTAGGCGAATACCCGGGCTTTTTTTATTTATATAGGGCTTTAAACGTTTAAAGTTTAAATTCGGTCTTATTATTACGGGCGACGGAATATAGGGCGACCTTATTAAATTTACGTTTAGAATTATTTGTATCGACGTCGGCATTAATATTAAATTCAATTTATAATTAATCTAGGGATAAGTATTTAATTTATTAGTTTTTAATTAATATATTTCGGTTGGTTTGGCTAGATTCCTACTAATTTGTATTTAAATTTTCATCTTCGTTTAGGAAAAGATTTTTTAGTTTTCTAATTGGTCCGGTATTTATATTAAATTGTTACTTTATTGTTAAATATAGTTAATTATTATTTTAAAGAATTATTTTGGTATATAATTATCGAAAATTTATAACGTAGGAAAAGGAAATAGAGTTATTTATTGAAATTATTTTATTTTTCGTATATTTATTACTTTTAATTGGTCGTTACCAATTTAGGGGAAGGAATTTAGTAAAATGTAAAAACGTCTTTTATTATTATCCGACGCGTTTTAATATTAACGAATAGTCGGGTAAGCGATAATAAAGTTTAAAATATAGCGAAGGTTGTATATAATTACTAGGTTTATTAAGTCTAATATAATACGTAGGTTATCAGATAATAGGGATAAAGATAAATTAATTAGTTAATAAATTAAATTTAACGTAAGTTCGAATTGCTTTATATAAATAGAGTCGGGTCAATAATTCTACGGACGAAAATAATACGAAGGTTAATAGGTTTAAAACTATTATTAAGGTACCAATTATTATATATAAAATGTGTATATAAAATGATTATATTATGATTGATAAAGGAGAAAAAAAGAAGCTATATAAAAGACTCTCCGGAGTCCTTTTATAGGAATTCCTATTTATTATAATAGGACTTGCCAAATATAGTGTTTACGTTATATAAAAGTCTCTTTTGGAGATTCAAATCTGAGACTTGGAAGTCTTAGACTTCGGAAAGTATTTTTGTATTTTTATACTACCTCTTATTAATTTATTATAAATAACGAATTATTATTAAAAATATATTTAAGGTAATAATATAATTAAGATTACTAAGAGTATATAACCCTTTAAACCTATTCTAGAATAAGTTTATATAGTCCTTAAAACTTTTTAGTAATTTAAAATATTTACTAAAATTGGCACTTTCCTAAATAAAGTAAATAAAGGCTTTAATATCGGTAATCTAATTAAATATAAATGTAATTAAATAAAATAACCGCTATTTAGTAAAGATAATATATATAATATACTATACTAACGAATTATAATTCTTTACGAATTATATTTTATTAAAAATAAATATATTAAATTTAAAATCCTATTTTATAATTATTTCAAATTCAAATTTATAAAGCCGCCGGTCCTTCTTATACTATATATTAATTTTTATAACTTTTATTCTAATTAAAACGGTAAATTTATTCGTTAAATTTAAAGACCGCTTTTTACTCCTCTAATATAATATCCGCCTGTATTATAATAATTTCTTTATCTTCTTTAAAATCGCTTTTATCCTCTTTACCCGGAATTTTAGCTTTAGGTTTAAATATAGGTTTCGGTAATTTAAATAGGTTTACCGGCTATTGCCCGCATTTCTAAAGGACTAGTCTATTAAAGGTACGTAAATTAATATTAAATTCTAAATCGATCCTAGGCTTTTTTACCTATTATATTATTATTATAGAATATAAATAAATAATAATATTCTACGCTATTTTAATAAAATAGCGCTCCCGAATTTAACCTCTTATTAATATATTGAACTTATTTTATATAAAGGTCCTTTCCTTATAGAAATCGCTAGTAGAGACCCTACTAAGGGTATTAAACTATATATAAAAAGTAAATTCCTTAAAAATTTTATAGAATTTATCGAATATCTAAGCAACTAAATTAAATAATATTATAATAATATTCGGGTACGCTACTATAAACCTATTCTCCTATTCTACCTTCTGGAAATAATAATATTCTATAAAGAATATTACTCCGTAAATAAAGGTCTTACTAATCCTTACCTTACTAATTAATAGAATTCTATAAAAGGGTAAACGGAAAAATTAATAAATAATATATATATTTAAAATATATTAATAATTAACTAATTTTACTCTAATTAAAGAATATAAAGCGTTAATCCAATTTCGTTTTAATTAAAATAGAATATTTTCTACTTTAATTAAAATAGAAAAAATACTATAGAAAATTAAATTAATTTATAATTTAATAAAGGAATAAATAACGTAAATTAAATCTATTAATATCCTAATTTACTTAATCGTATTCTTCCTTAAAAAATTTATAAACGAATATTAGAGGGGATTCTTCTTCTTTAAACTTATTAATACTTCGCCTAAAAGTATAATAACCTTTAATAATAAAATCGGAATCCGAATATACTTTCGCCAATAAATATTTTCGCTCTACAAACCCCTTAATAATTATTCCGGCCGCAATATTAACTTAAACCTTCTCCCGAATAACCTTTTAAAATTTATTTAATTCTACCTAAATATATTATATTAACCGGTCGATTATTTTAATAAATATAATTATAAAATTTATAATAAATATTTTACCTACTCCGTTATAGAATAAAAAGAAGTATTCAACCTCCCGAAATAATAACGTTATTCGGGCTTAATACTATTACAACTTTAAATCCGTAAAGTATTCGAATAGTATATGCATATTTAAACATAGCGCTAAATTAGTACTAAAACCTATTCTAATATCGGTAAAATTTTTACTACGCTTATGATCTAGCTTTATACCGGCAAAATTATTATAAATATTAATACTAACGAAGAAAGTATTCCGAATAAATATAATTTTAATTATATAATTTATATAATTAAACTTCTTAAATTCTTCATTTATAAAGACGTATATATTTATAACCACCGAATTATAACACTCTTTATAAATAATTCGGGCAATATTCAATACTTCTCGTATATAATTATTATAATATAAAAACCTATTTATATTTTTGGTTAAAGATATATCGCTATCCGTAAAAAATATATAAGGGCTAAATATTTTTCCCTCTTAAATTTAAATACGTATAGACCCTAACGCTATATTATTATACCGCCGTACTATAAAATAGGAAAATTCTTAGAAAATATAAACTTAGTCGTTTATAATATATCCCCCGTATAAAATTAAACCGTTAATTAAAATATATTTAATAAAATAAAAAGGGTTAATATAGCGGGGTTATATAGAGTAGCGACGGAAAGTAATAAATATAATAAAATATAAACTTTTATAAATTATAATCTTATTTAATTTTACGGGGTTATTAGTACCAGGGGAAATAAGGTCGCCGCGCTTTACAATAATAATATATAAAGGAAGATCTTCCGGTTTAATAATTTTAACCGTATATATAAAATATATATATTAATAATAATCGGTCGTCGAATTAATATACTCTTTAAATAAAATATATATATTATTAAATATAATACCTTTCTATCCTTTAAACTTATATAGGCGCTTTATATAATTTAATAGACCGAATTAATTAATTATTAGAAATAATTAGCGTTAATATATCAATAGGCCTATAGGGGTATAGATTTATATATATAAAATAGGAAAGGGAATTTCGAAAGCGGGTTTCGCTCTGGCTAAAGTAAATAAAATTAAACCAAATAATTAATTACGCTCTAATTAGAATAAAATTTATTATATTTTAATTAGAGCGAAGGGGGTAATAAGAAGGAAAATATATATAATTATAATTTATATATTAATAGAATATTTAAATATTCGTATATCCTAATAAGGAAGCAGCGTCCTTTTTAAAATATTTAAATTCGACGTTCCAATGTACTACTAAGTCCTAACCCTATACCCAATTAATTTTAGCCGCTTCGAAGGTTAAATTAATATAACTTTTAAAGGGTTTAATTAATTAATTAATAAATTCGTAATTATTATTACCTTATTTTTAGATTTTTAGAAGGTTATTATATATTATATTTAAATTATATTACTTAATATATAGTAGGTAACTTTTTTTTCCTAAAAGTATCGATTTATATTTAAAGTAATTAGGGTTATAAAAATTGTTTTAATATTATTTAAATTCTAAGTATAGTAATATTTATAAGAGAACGAAATTAGGCGATTCTATTATAACGTATTTCGTCGCTATTCCTAAATTATAAATCTCCAATATTAATCCAATTTAACTACTAATTCTAATATTAATTATAGCCCGGCTCGCGTAATTTATTATTATAATTACTTTCGCTCTAATCTAAATATATAGGTTATTAGAGAAGAATAAGGAGAAATCTAGTTACTTTCGTTCTAATTATAGTATATCGATTATTATAAAAGGAAGGAAGGAGAAAAGGAAGAGGAGAAATCGAAGTAAGAAATAAACGAAGGGGAGTTTAAAAACCGTGCTAACTAAATTAGAATATAATTAATGTTATTATATAATATAATTAACGCCCTTTTAAATTAATTAACGCTATTATATAATATAGTTAATACAATTTTTAGGGTAAATCTTTATTAATAACCGTATAATAATTTAGAAATAACTAATAGTAAATATTAACGTACTATGTTTACTTACTTTATAAAATAAATTATAATAAGAACGAAAATAATTAAATAAAATAAATTATAATAAGAACGAAAGTATTTAATAAGTAATCTAATAATATTAGCGAATTATAATATATTTAAATAATTCTAATTAAATTAGAAAGTGATATATATATTATATAGGAAATTTAGTAGTTCGGTCGCAATTAATAAATTATAAAGCCGAAAACGATTAAATAATTAAAATACGCGTACGATTATTAAGAGAAATAATAATTCGAATAATAAATAAATTAATTAAAAATATAATCGAATATTATTATATTTCTACTAAAGGATTCTAATTAAAACGAAAATTATAAATATTTAAAAGGTTTATAATAAGGCCGTTTAAAAACCTTATATTATAAGTTACAGCCGATTTAATTATTCTAATTTAAATATAATTTAATTTTCATTCTTTTAATTTATATATCTCTTCCGTTTTTAATATTTTTATCTTTACCCTAAATAGTAATTTAATTATTTTCGTAATTAAAAACCGAAATATTCGTAATTTTCTTTCTCGGGCTTTTTAATAGTAAAGTAATTTACTTCTTCTATTTTATTAGGATTGTACTAATCTTTACCCTTTTTGTAAATATAATTATATTTATATATATATTAGTAAGACCTATATATAAGGTAAGACCTGTAGCGTTAAATAGGTTATTTATAATATTTTTCGAAAGTGATACCCGACCCGCATTTTTCAACCTCTTCTTTTCTATATTTGTTATATTACGAATAATCTTCTCTTTGCTAATAATAAATACTTTTAAAAAAATAAGTATAATATAAGTATATTCGGTAATTAATATATTTTTATACCCTTCTAATTATTTCTATAATTTAAATTTTAAAATAATTTTAATAAAGTTTTCTATAGTAAGTATCGGTTTTTATTTCCCGAATTATTTTATAAATATATTTAAAAGAAAAAATAATATAAATACTTCTTTTAGTAAATCGAATAATTTTAGTATATTAAAATAGAATATTTTAATGGTAGCGATTATAAAGTAGTCTAATTCGTTGAGGGTAAAATTAGCCCTAAATAATTTCAATAAGCGTTAATTATTATTAATTATAAATTTTTTAAATATAGGCGGTAAAAGATTTAGTAAGGGATAATATTTATTATAATATCGCTTTTAAAATATTATAATAAAACGAATACCGGTATACTTAGTGTCGAAGTCTTTTATATAAATAAGCGGGCTTTTAAATTCGGAAAATAGTTTAAGCTCCTATAATAGCTTTATAATATATAGCCTAAAATAGCCTATATTAACGAATTTATATATTTCCTTATATTTATTAATATATTTCTTTTAATATAATTACTCTATTATAATCTATATATAAAATTAATAATTACTATCGCTAATACCTAATTCTTAAAGAATTAGACGGCCGAAAATAATTTTATTATTATTTAATAATTTATTTTATATATTTTCGTCTAACGTCTCTTCTATATTCGACGTATTTTTATTTAACGTATTTATATTAAGTAATAGAAGCGGTTAAACCGAGTTATTAATTAAAATAAAATTTAATATAATATATTAAATATTAATAGAAAGAAGGGCCGGGACTTTAAAAGTTTTTAATTTTAAATTATCGATATAGTCTATAGAAATATCGCTAGTATAAATATTAGTATTTACTATAGCGAGTTTATTTAATTAGTTTAAATAATTAAATTAATAATATAGTATAAAATAATACCCTATATTATACGTAATAAGATCCGTATAAATGGTACGTCCGAAGTGCTAAATTAAATCCGTAATATTATTAAATTTAATTGCGCCGTACTAAATTATACGCTATACGTCCGGAATATCCATATTTATACCGAATAAAATAATAGTAAATATAATCCGATACGTAGAATCCGGCCGCTTAAAGTCTTTATATATTTCCTTCTAATTTCGGAGATAAGTATTAGCGTTATATTTACAAATTATTTTTATTATATATAAAGGATCGTAGCCGGATAATATAAAATAGCGTAAAAAGTATACCCGGGCAAAGAAAAGAAATAGTTTAATATTAATATAAATAATTATTTTCGAAATAAAGTAGAAATTTAATTTAGGGGCGTCGGATATTTAGGGGCTAAAGATAAATTCGAGCCGCCAATAATTGTAGAACCCACTTGGTAGGATTAATTATAGTACTATAATAATATTAGTATAATTAATAGAAATACGAATAATAGAAAATTTACTTAATTTACGACCTTTAGGGCAAAAACCGCTATATTTATATATATAATATTATACGTTATATATTAATATAGCTGTATATTCGAATTAAGGAATATTAGATAGGATAGTAGTCTTAATAATATAGATATTTATAAATTGCCTTCTGAATTCGCGCTATTAGAATATAGTATATAGTTTTGTTAATAATAATAAAAGTAATTTATTAATTGAATGAGGTTTTACGTATAAACTTTATAAATTTTACGTCGGTAATTTATTCTAGACCGAGGAGAATATATATATAATTTTTAAATTTTAAATTTATTTAAAAGTTAATATATTATTAGGCAATTAGTTAGAGCTCGTTTAAAATTAATAAGGGGGGGATAACGATAAACTCCCCTTATCGGTTTTAAAGAGAAGAATAATTAAATAGATTTTTATACCTTTATAGTTAATTAATTAATTAAAATAGGCCGAATACCCGAGTATTTTACAATAATATTACGCTATTTCTTACTAAACTAATTGAGCGGTATAATTTAAATAGTAACTTTATCGGATAGAATAATAAATATAGTTTAGAAAATAATACTCTTACTATAGCTAATTCGGGTAATAAAGATTATATTACTTCGTTTATAAATAATATAGTAAATATATTCAATTTAACTAAACTTCGGGCGACGTTGTTCCCGGTTTAATAGTAAACCCTAATTTAATATATATATAGCGACCGTATTAATAAAATTATATTAAATTTATTCGTCGTTAGTAGAAGCTATATAATATAATATTTTACTAATTTAATTTCGAAGGGTAATATTAGAAAGTTCGGACGTATTTAGCTTACGAAAGTCGGTAATACGACGGATAAATACTATAAGTTCGTTAATATTATATTTTTAATTGTTTATTATCTATACTAAATTTTATATTAATACAACGATAAGTTATTAAAATAAAGTATATAATTTTAATCGGAGCTGTTTTATATAAATTAAATATTATACTTACGGGGCTAGAAATTCTTATTATATAGCGGAAATATAAAAAAAAAGTATAGGAATATAAATTTATAATATATATAATCTTTAGATACTTTATTCTATTGCGTTAGAAATTATTATAGTTATATAAAGTTAGAGTATTTATCCGAAGCTAAATAGAAATTAAATATTTTTGCGCAAACTTATTACTTTCGTTCAATTTTAATATAGACGTGAACTAATGTTATACTATTTAGACTCGTAGGTTCTAAGCTACGCGCTATATATTCTACTATAGCGGCCGAAAAGCGGGGCGGATCCGCAGGGGAAAAAATGAGGGCTGATAATTTGGAGAGCGTCGTTATTATAAGAGACTAAGCTCTCATTGGCCTTCTTCTAGCTTTCGTTTGAAGGCACTGACATTGTGACCAGTGCGCAGCTCTGATTGCTCTGCAATGTATTCTAGGTACTGTGAGAGTGGTTGGAACCAATGAGGAGGAATTGACAATTGGATTGGTCTGGGGAGAAGAGAAGAGGTCTGCCAATCCTCCGCTAAATACCCTAAGAACGAAAACTCCCTTAGAGGGAAGACTAGGTTTTCAAAAAGAATGTTGGTTTTTCTTATAGTTATTGGAGAGTTGTAAAACCAAAAGACTTAAAATAAAAGATATAGATTTTAGCTAAAATAGGCATTTTGCTTTCACTCTTATTTTGAAAATCTGTTTTCCTCAATAATAATACTAGGAAAAAAAGGATCGAGGCATTCGATTTTTCTCGAAATTTAAGTATCAATGACATCGCCCAAAGGCACCAATTAAGAGTAGTGATGTTGGCACGGTTCGTGGCTATGCCCGTAAGCCAAATATATTAGATTTCACTCAAATGCAGCGCCTTTTTTTGTGAGATTTATCCCTATTTGAAGAATATTTAAAAACCTCTTTTAAAAATATTTATTCAAAATAGAATTTTTACCCTTGTTAACTGTCAAATGATAGTCCGTGAGAAAATATAGTATATTGTATAAACATTATCCTAAATTGGGCTTAGGAGGCCATGTTCAGAAACCTAGTCTTCCCTCTAAGGTCTGGTGGGGGACAAATTAGAGTGGAGACAGTACCTAAGGTAGTGATGAGACCTGGGCTGTTGTAGGTCCTCACGGCGGGGGGCCTAGGGGAAGGCTCGGCGGTGCAGGTGGACCACTCCACTGAAAGCCACTGTAAGGTGGCATCTCACACTGAGCGCGACGTCAGCCGTCGGGTTCGATTCCCGTCCTAGGTGCTCTTGGTCCTTTTCTTTTTTGTCTTGTTTTTTTTTTTTTGTACTTTTTTCCAGTACCTTGGCTGATAGGTTGTAACTGCAAAATTTCCCTTGCTTTGAAAATAAGGCACATGTGGATGGTGAAAGGTGGTAATGGGATGAAGCTATCGCCAGATCGTGGCATTTGCTGAGCTTAGCTTATTAAGTTCGCGTAAGAACTATCCTTGTCCATGTTGGTGCACTGTGGATTCACCTTCTACAACGACCATCGTCAGACAGACAGATATGAAGACATGCCCTCTCGCCCGCAAACATGTTTTCCTTGGTAAATCGGATCTAATCTGGGCAGCTGGCTAGCTGTGTAGATATCATCATCCACGGCACAATGCAATATGTCTCACATACGGCGCACTCAGCTTGCGCGGAGCTGAAGTGACTCGTGCTACACGTATTTCCTACGGTCTTGAAAACAGAGGGGACGAAAATGCTGAACAGGTCTTCCTATCGTGGAAAAAAATTACTTAAGAGCTGCTACCGGAAACAGCATCACATCTCGCTGACATGTATGACTTTCGACCCAATAGAAGAAATGGAATGTTATGAATCAGTGCCGAGCAGGGACAACACGTTCGTACCGACGGCAGTCCCGGCTGGTTGGGTCAGATGGGAATCCAACGGAGGAACCAACCGCTGCGGGTTGTTGGAAGTCGGTCAGATAGCGTTGCTTACCTTATATACCCGTCTACGGATGCGGGAGAAGTGCCCACTGAGACTCGGATTGGTACGGCGGAGAGCAATGTTGGGACCGAAAGTTGGTGCCTTGTTGCTGTTGTTGCTTGTTGGGACTCGAACTTCCAATGGTCCTCCACGACCGAAGAGAACGCACCCCCTAGCAAGTTGCTAAGAATAACATGCTGTTTGCAGCCAATATCAAGTTGCTCGACATCTCCATTCCTATAACTCACAAGGCCATCATTTTGAACGGAATCTGAAGTCACGCATGGCCGTAACGTGAGTAGCTCCGCGGACAGTAGTGATCATAGGAAAGAATGAAGCTTCTATCCTTCTTGTATATAGTAACCGGTACGCCACCAAGACCCCATAACCGCCAAAAAGAAAAAGTCAACAGACAGTGAGAAAGCAGCTGATGATTTGCGACAGGTACCCTTTTCATACCCCTTAACACCAATTTTTCCAACCTAAGCTACACACATCCGGCGATTACTCGTCATCCTCCTCCATCGAGTCCTGGTCAGACCCGGACTCGTCATCTTCGTCATCATCATCCTCGCCGTCCTCGCTGCTGCTGTCCTCAACGTCGTTGACGCCAACAAGCTTGTCCTCAACTTCCTCCTCATTGGCCTTGGTAGGGACCTTCTGAGCAAAGAACTTGCGGACGCCAGCGTTGGTGGAGGTATCCCAGACGGAAACGGTTCCCTTGCTACCGGCAACCGCAAGTCTAAAGGCAACCTCGGGATCGGGACCGAATGTTGTCGAGAAGACCTTGCCGACGTCAAAGTCACGGGAAACCACGAGCGAGGGACCCTCGGCACTGATGTTCCACAGCTTGACGGTCTTGTCAGTAGATCCCGTGGCCATGTATCCGGGAATGACGGGGTTGAGGTCGAAAGAAGACACCGACTCATCGTGAGCCTGGAGCTTCCAGACAGACTTGCTGACCGCAGGATCCTTGGTAGCGTTACGGGCATCGAAGTAATGGATAATGCCGTTCTCAGTCGAGACGTAGAAGAAGTTGGGGTCATGAGGATCCCACCTGACGTTCTCGACGTCGCTCTCCACACCCACACGCATGGGCGCCTCATTGGGCGCGCGCATGTCGGCGATGGCAACGGTGCGATCGTAAGAACCGGACAACAGCACTGTCGACTCGACCGCATGCCAGGCTAGTGAGCACACCTTGTCGGTATGGTAGCTGTACGACTTGGCGCACTTGGTGGTGTGGAGATCCCACAACTTGACCGTCTTGTCGGCAGAGGCGGACGCTAGCAAGTTGCGGTGCTTCCTGTTGGCAGCGAGGGCCAAGACGGCATCGACGTGGTACTCGTCATTGGCCTTCTTGGACTTCTTCTTCTTCTTTTTCTTCTTCTCGTCCTCAGGGTTGCCGCCCTGTCCCAGAATAGCATTGGGGTACATGCAATCCACCGTGTCAAGGTCCCAAATCTCAATATCAGGGTCGAACGTGCCGATGGCGACAAAGTTGCCGGTAGAGTCCTTGTCGACGCCCGGCTTGCTGACGGGGATATCGAGCCATTCGAGGCATAGTGGTATCGCAGGAAGCATGATGTCGTGGTGAACGTAAAGGTTGTCGTTGGCGTCTTCGTAAACGTAGACCTCGAGATGGGCGAGTTCGTCTTCGATCTTGGCGGCCAGCAAAAGGTTGTCGGTGGCCAGAATCTGGAGATCCTCGCGTTCCTCATCGTCCTCTTCCTCCTCCTTCAGCGTGATGTACGGATCTTCCTTGTTGGACTCGTAGTAAGCGAGCGACTTCACGTTGCCGAACATGCCCATTTGTTGCGCCTCGGCCGCGCTGTCATCGTCGTCGTCGTAGTGCTCAAGGTCGTACTCCTTAAGGTCGTCATCGATCTCGATCCTACGGACGCCCAGTTAGCATTGCTTCTCATGCTCGAACAGCTAGCTGACACATACTCATCGCGCGTGTCGACCTTCATGGCTGTATCCTCATCCTCTTTCGCCTTGGCCTCGTCCAAGTCTTCCTGGGCATCATCAAGCTGAAGCTTGGCCAAGGCAGCAATGCGCTCGAACTCCTCCTCGTCGAAGGTGTACTTCGTGGGGAAGGGCGCCGCAAAGCCTCGCGGCACCCAGGCGGTGGTCGTGATCATAGACATTGTCGCAACAGTAAAGGCGATATGTCGAGCACTATTTGCGGGAGAAACCCAGCCAAATTCTGGTGCCGGTAAAAAGAGGTAAGATAAAAAAGTGGTGCTGCTGGCCACAGGCCGAACTCTCCAGGTGCTGGGTGTTGCGACGGGACGGCAGTACAGGACGAGACAGCGAAAGTTACGGGCAAATTTTAGTTACGCGACCTGATCGATTTTGCCAGTGGAATTGGACTTTTTAGTGGGGGCCGAATGGCGGGGCTTATCTTATCACGTCCACCCCGGCCGTTGCATCATTGGACGGAACCTCTACGGCTCCCCGTCGCAGCAGTCCACGCCAAGCAAAAGTGCTGCTTGTCTGGACTTTGGTCGCTGTCCTGTTGTTACTCCTGGGAAGTTTTCCATGTCAACAAACCATCGCCAACCGATTCTTCCTCGCAACACTGGGGGCGGCTGGCATCCCACATATATATATACCCAGCCAAAATGGGTCGCGACGATAATGATGACCGATCCTTCAAACGAAGAAAGATCGACTTCAACCCACTTCGCTCCGATGACCGCTTCTCAGATCTCCCGTCGCGCGCGCCACACAAGGGCCCCAGAGGTGCCAATGGCAACAATGCGTCCTTCAACACCCGAGCTTCCACTCCCCGTGTCGGGTCCAGGTATGGTGGCGGAGAGACACCTCGCCAGAAAGAGTTTGACGGCCCTGAACCCGGCGTAAACGACGACGACGCAACCAACGCCCTCGACCGAGACTGGTACGGCGGTGACGATGACCTCGGCGGCCACACGTTTGGCGATGACAGCCACAACCCCTTCGGCGATGAAGGCGCTTGGGCAGCTCAGGAGAGGGAGGCGGCCCTGGCGGAAAAGAAGATTGGGCAGATGGCGCGTGGCATGAGCGCCCGGCAGATACAGAAGCAAAAGGATGTCGACGCCTGGGAGACAAACCGAATGCTGACTTCAGGCGTGGCGCAAAGGAGGGATCTGGGCCAGGACTTCGAGGATGACCAGGAGGGCACCAGAGTGCATCTCCTAGTGCACGACCTACGACCTCCGTTCCTGGATGGACGAACCATCTTCACAAAGCAGCTGGACCCGGTCCCCGCCGTGCGCGATTCTCAAAGCGACATGGCTGTCTTTGCTCGAAAAGGAAGTAAGGTGGTCAGGGAAAGGAGGACGCAACGCGAGCGCCAAAGACAGGCGCAGGAGGCTACCAAGGTGGCAGGAACTGCGCTAGGCAACTTGATGGGAGTCAAAGAGGAAGATACCGACAGCGCCCTCCCTATCGCGGTGGAGGAGGAGGTCGGCAAAAGCAAAAACATGAACAAGTTCAGTGAGCATATGAAGAAGGAAGAGGGTGCCAGCAATTTCAGCCAAACCAAGTCATTGAAAGAGCAGCGCGAATTCCTTCCTGCCTTTGCTGTACGGGAGGACCTGCTGCGCGTCATTCGTGACAACCAAGTTGTCATTGTAATTGGAGAAACAGGCTCTGGTAAAACGACACAGCTTACCCAGTTTCTCTACGAGGATGGCTATGGCAAGACGGGCATGATCGGTTGCACCCAGCCCAGGAGAGTCGCGGCTATGAGTGTAGCGAAGCGTGTTGCCGAGGAGATGGAGGTGAAGCTTGGCAGCACGGTAGGCTATGCGATCCGTTTCGAGGACTGCACCAGCAAGGATACGGTCATCAAGTACATGACGGATGGTGTTCTTCTACGCGAATCGCTAAACGAACCAGACCTGGACCGTTACTCGTGCGTCATCATGGACGAAGCCCACGAAAGAGCCTTGAACACCGACGTTTTGATGGGCTTATTCAAGAAAATTCTCCAAAGGCGGCGCGATTTGAAGCTGATTGTCACGTCTGCGACGATGAACGCAAAGAGGTTTTCCGACTTCTATGGCGGCGCACCTGAGTTTACTATCCCCGGAAGAACCTTCCCTGTGGACATCATGTATCATCGGTCACCTGTCGAGGACTATGTGGACCAGGCTGTGCAGCAAGTTCTGGCGATCCATGTGGGAAAGCCAGCAGGCGATATCCTTGTCTTCATGACCGGTCAGGAAGATATTGAGGTGACGTGCGAGCTCATCCGCGAGCGGCTAGATGCCCTCAACGACCCGCCGAAACTCAGTATTCTTCCTATCTACAGTCAAATGCCCGCGGACTTACAAGCCAAGATCTTCGACAGGGCCGCTCCTGGAGTCCGAAAGGTCATCGTGGCTACGAATATTGCGGAAACCAGTTTGACTGTGGATGGTATCATGTACGTTGTTGATGCAGGCTATTCAAAGCTCAAGGTATACAATCCACGCATGGGTATGGACACTCTTCAGATTACGCCTATATCACAAGCAAACGCCATGCAGCGCGCTGGTCGTGCGGGTCGCACGGGGCCTGGTCAAGCGTATCATCTCTTCACCGAGAAGGCCTTCAAAGATGAGATGTACATGCAGACCATCCCGGAGATTCAGAGAACAAACCTGAGCAATACGGTTCTGCTCCTCAAATCCCTTGGTGTCAAAGACCTCCTTGACTTCGACTTTATGGATCCACCACCTCAGGACACCATCAGCACATCGCTGTTCGATTTGTGGGCGTTGGGCGCACTAGACAACCTTGGAGAGCTCACTGACCTAGGGCGGAAGATGAACGCCTTCCCAATGGACCCGCCCCTTGCCAAACTACTCATCACGTCGGAGGAATACGGATGCAGCGAGGAAATGGTCACCATCGTTTCCATGCTCTCCGTTCCCAACGTATTCTACCGGCCCAAGGAACGACAAGAGGAGTCAGATGCGGCTCGTGAGAAGTTCTTCGTGCCAGAGTCAGACCACTTGACCTATCTGCACGTCTACACACAATGGAAGGCCAACGGGTATAACGATGGGTGGTGCGTGCGACACTTTTTGCACTCCAAATCGCTCCGTCGGGCCAAGGAAGTTCGCGAACAGCTTGTGGATATTATGAAGATGCAGAACATGAAGATGATGAGCTGTGGCACCGACTGGGATGTGATTCGCAAATGCATCTGCTCAGGCTACTACCACCAGGCAGCAAAGGTCAAGGGCATTGGCGAGTACATTAACTTGAGGACCAGTGTCACCGTCCAACTGCATCCGACCAGTGCACTCTATGGACTGGGCTTTTTGCCAGACTATGTGGTGTACCACGAGCTGATCCTCACAAGTAAAGAGTACATGTCAACGGTCACCTCTGTGGACCCTCACTGGCTGGCAGATCTCGGTGGTGTGTTCTATTCGGTAAAGGAGAAAGGATATTCGGCACGGGAGAAGAGGATCACGGAGACGGAGTTTAACAGGAAAATGGAGATCGAGGCGCAGATGGCAGCGGACAAGAAGCGGCAAGAGGACCAGCTGCACGAAGAAGAGGAGCTTCAGCTTGTGAAGAAGGGGGCCCCGTCGAAGGACAAGAAAGTGGTCAAGTCGGGTGCCGTGGTGAAACCGGCCAGAAAGCGTGCTGGAAGGGGGTTTTAGACGATTTTTTTTTTTTTTTCTGGATATGGAAGGCCTGGAGTTCGAGCCCGAGTCATTTCCTGGGGCAGTACGTACCTAATGAGGGGTCATGAATGAATAAGGTAGGTAAATCGACAGGAATGCCCTATAAAAACGGGCCAACCCACATGTAGTGTATAAACAAAAGGGAACCCCACAGCAACGGTAGCCGGGCTATTAGCCGAGTGGGGCATGTTCGGGTGTTCGACCCCGGTCTCCGCTATGATCGGCAACGATGACAGACGATGATTCAATTCAGTGACTGAACTTCCCCAGGCTGTGTCGCAACTTTTTCTGCCTGTTGATTGTTGTACGCGACTCTTTTTTTTGTGTTTATTAACTTGTTGTATTCGAATTACCCAAGATCCAAATTTGGACGTCACACGAGAGCGTCAACGACAGCGAAGATAAGAACAGCACTGCTAACAAGAGCCTCTGTCCAAACAAGGCACCAATTCAGCAATAATGCAGAGCTTAAAGTCGGCGTCGGTGGCTAACGCCGTCCGAAGCGCTACCCGCATCTCGCAACGCTCAGTATCACGCACGACTCGCGCTCTCAGCACTCTTCGTCCCCAGACTACCACTCGCAACGTCTCCCGGACCACAGCCGTCAGCGCAGCCCTCCTCTCGCCCAAGACCCAGCAGCAAGCCCGCCATGGCTCCTCATCCGCCTCATCGGAGGCCCTCCAGAAGACTCCGCTCTACGACCTCCACCTCGCCCATGGCGCCCAGATGGTTCCCTTCGGCGGCTTCCACATGCCCGTCCAGTACAAGGGCCTCTCGGTGAGCGCCTCGCACGCCTTCACGCGCGAACACGCCTCTATCTTCGACGTCAGCCACATGGTGCAGCGCGTCTTCTCCGGCCCTGGCGCCCGCGAGTTCCTCGAACGTGTCACGCCCTCCGACTTGGCCTCTCTCGGCGTCCACCACAGCACCTTGTCTGTCCTGCTCAAGGCGGACGGGTCCGGCGGTATTGTGGATGACACCATCGTCACCAAGCTGGCCGAGGACAAGTTCTACGTCGTCACCAACGCTGGCTGCCGCGAGAAGGATAACGAGTACTTTGACCAGGAGCTGGTCAAGGCTAAGGAGTCCGGACTGGAAGTGACCCAGGAGCAGCTGGACGGCTGGGGTCTGGTGGCCCTGCAGGGACCTGAGGCCGAGGCCGTGTTGGCTGATGCGCTCGACGGCACCACCGATCTGAAGGACCTCTACTTTGGCCAGTCGGTCTACGGCAAGGTCAAGCTTGATGGCAAGACCAGCGCCCCGCTGCTCATTAGCCGCGGCGGCTACACAGGCGAGGACGGGTTCGAGATCTCCATCCCGCCATCCGATACCGTTGCCGTGACCGAGAAGCTGCTTACCGTGGGCGGTGCCGAGCAGGTCCAGTTCGCAGGTCTCGGCGCGCGCGACTCCCTCCGTCTGGAAGCGGGGATGTGTCTGTATGGCCACGACCTGGACGAGAGCGTGTCGCCCGTCGAGGCCGGTTTGAGCTGGGTCATCCCGCCCAACCGCCGCAAGGCGGATGCCGGGTACTACGGCGCCGAGACCATCGCCGCCCAGCTGACTCCCAAGAGCAAAGGAGGAAAGGGCGTCACTCGTCGTCGCGTGGGCCTTATTGTGGCTGGTGCTCCCGCCAGAGAGGGCGCGGAGATCGTGGCCAAGGGAGACCCGACTACGAAGCTTGGCAGGATCACGAGCGGGTGCCCGAGCCCCACTCTGGGGAAGAACGTTGCGATGGGGTACATCAAGGATGGCCAGCACAAGAGCGGGACAGAGGTGGAGGTGCTGGTGAGAGGCAAGGCCAGGCCGGCGGTGGTGGCGAAGATGCCGTTTGTGCCTAGCAAGTACTACAAGTCTGCTTAAATTCCTTGAGGACGGACAGACTTTGAATAGCGGAAAGGGAAGGGTCGAATGGTATAATGATGGTGGACAAAGGAGTCAATTGATTCAACAACAATGAATTTCTGCGGCAGGGAATAAAGAGGGTATTATAGGATCACGAATGGCGTCAAACCGGGCACGGCGATGTTATACATATTGTTTTCAACAACTGGGCAGAACAGGACAGCTAAAGGGCATCTGGAAGTTACTGCCTGTTCGCCGATGATCGTTTTTGGCAGAGATAAATGGAATGTCAGGGTTCTAAATCCATTTCCGTTCTTAGTAACAGGCTCTCACAAATATTGTAGTGGTTGTACTGTAGGTCTGGTAAATATAATTATGTCCAATCCGCTAACTCGAGCTACTGACCGACTGTTGAGATAAGGTATCTAATCCATGCCAAACAAAAACAACTCCGTGAGCCCAATGTTGAATGCTCGCCCCTATTCCCATGCAGAGCCCTCGCGTAGTAAATACATCAAGGGAAGAATTCGTGAGATAGAACCGAAAGAATGCATGCATGCATAGGCGATGTGATCAACCCGCCTCCTGACACGCCATGCCTACCCATCCCACGCTATTTTCCTCATCTTCTTTTTGGTGTTTGTATGCGAACAGATGTCGTGAGATCTTTTTTTGTATTCTTTCACCCATGCGCTGCTCATTCTTCCTGAGCCCACCTCTTCTCCCTCAGTGGGATCTCCTTGCCAGCGCGCTCGCGATCACCCGAAATCTCGTCGCGCCAAGCCCAATACTCGCCAAGCCTCGTCTCGGCGTAGGAGGCATAGTCAAAGTCGATCTGGGAAATAGTCGCCTGGATGAGCGCCCAGATGCCCCAGTAGAATCCGGGTAGGCCCCGGAAGACGTCCACCTCGTTTATTAGGCGGTCAACCTCGGCCGCCTCGTCAAAATTGGCCGTGGTGCCGTTCTGCTCGCTCCTATAAGCATAGTAGGCGCGGATGTACTCGGTGATGAATTCGCGACGCTGGGAGCGCGTGGGAAGCACGCTGAAATCGCAGTCAAAGCCACCCCATTCGGCAAAATGGTTCGCAAGGTCGAAGGCGGCTGGTGACGGGGTAGCATATTCGTAATCGATGAAGGTCACGTCCGTGGTCGTGTCTCTGGCGGTGACGCCGTTGTTCTCGACAGGTGTCTGCTGGGATTTGGGAAGGACAATGACGTTGCCACTGAGGAGATCGCAGTGCGCAAAGACGAGCTGTTGTGTGAAGTGGTTAGCCAAACTTGTCCGTCATCTTGTAAGGGCGAGAGATAGATATAATGTAGTACACACCCCATTCTGACCCAAGCCTGGGCGCTGGCTCAGCTCGGCAACAGTTCTCGTAAGCTCCTTCTGTAACTGGACCTGACGCTCTCTCTGCGCCTCCGTATCTGTCGGCAGGGCAAAGATCCACTTCTGCATGACAGTCCAGACGTTTGGGGGAGGCTTTCCAGGCGCGACGTTGTCAATGACGTGCTGAAACTCGGCATCTCCAAGGGCCTCGGATGGTACAATGAACTCGGTGTTCTTCGAGTTCCTGCGGCTGTGACCGGTGCGGGCAGCAATGCAAGGTACCACGGCGTGCCACTGGGCAAGCCTCTTGGCCACAGCTTTGTAGATGACCGGCTTGCGCAAATCCTCAGGGTGGGTCATGGAGCCCTGTACGAAGCGGTACATCATGCCATTCTCGAAGCGGGCGAGAAGCTCGGGAGCAAGGCCGTATCGCATGAGCAGCTCATGGTTCTGGGTTTCGCGGTGGCGGTCGATGATCAAGTCGGTACCGTTTCCGTAGGCGCGGAGCAAGATGGCCTCCTTGTCTACCTCATCCTTGGAGAGGCCGGTCTTCTTGTTGACGGCCTTGAGGAGTGTGTTGGTGATGCCATCCGTGAAGCGCACGAACTCAACGTTGGCATCGGCGCTCTCCCAGTCGGGGCGGATGGCGAGAACGAGTCGGCGGGCGGTGGCTTCCGAGTCCTCGCTCGAGTAGGCGAAAGGGATATAACGAATGTGATGCCCAACAGGCCCGTTGCCGTTCGAATGGCCGTTCGACTGCCCGTTGGCTGTCTGCGTGCCGTTCTCTGTTGTGACAGCCATGGTGCGCGGTAGGAATCGCGAGGCCGATTTCGGGCTTGCTGGGGATGGTATGTGTGTGTGTCCTCTTGGGAGATTGAAGGCAGAGAGGTTCGTGATGGAATGCGCGTTTCGGTGCAATGGACAAGTCTGCTCGAAATTTCTTGCGTTAGATGATGTATGTAGCAATGCAGTAGGAAATGTTGCATAGAGGTATGCAAAAGCAGGTGTAACTTGGGTGTCAAGAAAAGGAGGACCGCGGAGATAAAAAGGGGCGAGGGAGGGGGTTGTTTACAGGCCAGTTGCCTTTCTACGCACCTAGACTACCTACTGTATCTTTCTAAGCCGACTCAGGACGGTCAACGGGGAAGGATGCGCACTGCAAATGGGGGGAAACGAAGAGGAATTGGCTTCGTTAAGACTGGCGGGAGGGTTGCCAAAGTACTTGGCCTTGGATGATGCGTCGGTGTGAGCAGGCCAGTTTGACAGACGGGACGCAAAGCCGGTACAAACGATGATCAAATCCCGTCCGTTGGGCTTTCCTCACACGATCACTTGCCCTTTGGCTGTGGCTGCCCGTTCGGGTTTATTCATCAAAAGTCGCCATCCCCACCAACAAAGCCGCTGGCCCCAGTTCAAACAAACACATGCTTCTCTTTTTTTGCTCCTGGGGCCGCTTGCCGCCCCAATTACGACGGCCCAACCACGCTGACCCCAACTGACGCCAAAACCCCCGCGGTCCCTTGTGCCTGGTGGCCCCTTGGCGTTTGTCTGGTCCTCTCCAAGGTCGTCCCTGACTGGACGAGTCTGGATCGCTTAACCGTGTTTGGCTAGTGCTGTCCATGGTCCCCTAGCGGTACGTACCTGCTGTCAATGTCATTGATTCTCGCCAGCCCGCGCTGGCCGCCCGCTGCACAAGGTTGCACAGCACGTGAAGTCGCGAACGATTCAACGAACGAGAGTGGATTGCGGTTGGCCAAGACCCAGCAACTACCGCCACCCTGGACCCATCAGTAGTGTATCACCACAACGTCGAATCGCAAACGAGCCATTCCTTGGAGTTTCAATCCTCATTGCGCCCCTCGCGTCATTTGCAGCTTTGGTGTCACAAACCGTCTCGCTTTTCCGCCTGACGTCGCTTTGGCCGCCATCCCATCCCATCTGGCCCTCACTCGAGTCACCTTGCCCACCACTCAGTCCAGTCGAGTCGAAAAGTCAGAGCTTTGAACTGGGGTAGGCACCAGATTCTCAGCTGTCATTGACCAAACAGCTGCGACTTACGGCAACCGGAATATTCTGCCTATCTTGTGTTGCACGTTCACAACTCACTCACGTCCGGCAGTAAAAGAGGCACGCCAAGTACCGTTTAGTAATCATGGTATGAGAATGAGCAAAGGATATCAACTAGAACAGGCACAGACAGCATCGAGATATGACATAGTTTGGCCTTTCAGATTGATGTGGTTTTGAATGGGCACATCCACTTTGCACGAGGTGTCCAGTTGTGTGCAATCAGTGCTATAGGCTGTGATCAGATCGAATCACCCGGCCATCACTGAGGGGGAAAACGACGAGGAAAAAGAACAGCCTTCAAAAAGCTTCACAATGGCGTACCCCGTCTTGCCTAGCCCCGACAACTTCCTCGCTGTTGCTCTCGTCATCAACCGTTCTCGGGACGGCCCGCGATTTGTTTTCCACTATCCTCCCCACGTCTTGCCACCACAGGCTACGGCAGCCGCAAGAGATGGCGATGATCTGGATGATCTGGACGAAGAAGACGAGGCCCTTCTGCATCGAGTTTCCCATGCCGTCGGTATCGATGCCAGCTCTTCGTCCCCGTTAAAGGAGTCCGAGCTGTCACAGTGGAATCACGACGACCATCTCTTCACCGAGAGCGGCACTCAAATCGTTCCTTGGGAGCACGTTGCTGGCTTTCCAACCAAGGATCTGGAAAACATCTTGACTCCGGCCAGGGCCTATCACAAACGCTTGTTCCAGGTTTCCTTGGATCCTCTCTACTGCGTTTCGTATCCCATATACGTGCCGGAGAACGGGGTCTGGCGGAAGAAGAGCAAGAAGCAGCAAAAGCAGCGAGACCGTGATGACCCCGGCCCGACAGATACGGACGGTCCCGCGAAGACCAGTGACAAAGGCCCCTCGGATGTAGACCAGCCTGCTGTCAAACCAACCGAAGAGGCCGAAGACAAGAAGAGTTCCATGACCATGTTCAACCTTGTCTTCATCTTGAACCCCAAGAGGCATGAGGTTGCTGACCTTGTCGACATACTCTACACGCATATCATCAAGAAAGTCAACAAGGCATATAAGTACTGCCAACAGAGGAGTGATTTCATATGGAAAGAATCTAAGAAGATTCTAGCCTTGAAGGACAAGGGTCGGGAAGACAGTGAGTGCCTCCGTCAGCTCCATCGCTGGACTCTGCTAATACGCCTTGCTTGTGAACCAGAGAGAAAGATGAGCCAGTTGTGGGAAGAGATCCTATCAAACTCCTCACTGGCAGCGTCTATGCAGGACATATACGACGCCATATCACGGAACAGAATTGCTGCCATCCAGCTCGAGACCATTGAGGGTGTGGTCACTCACTCCGTGCAGATTCCTGTGCCATTTCATGTGCCCGATCTGCACCAGGACGGCCAAGGGGAGGAACAGCTTGGTCTGTGGTTGACGACAGCAAACTCGCTGCAAGCCGACGAGAGCGTGGAGGAGCCCGAATATCTGGACAAGACGTTTGCGCTCCTCCTGATGGCAGAAGAGAAAAAGGTCATCAACGAACTGCTGGGGCCCGAATCTGACCCTACCACACAGGCCATGATCGAGTTTGTACGCCGGTGCAAGCCCAATCTGTCCTTCCACCAAGTGCAACAACAGGCAAGCAGTATCCTGTCGCCTACTCAGGTGCGGAGGTTCGCCCAGCATTTCATCTTCTGGCGACGAGCCATCGCTATCCCGCCTCTGCACGGCCGCGACATGTACATCGTGAGCCCCAACTGCGACCTGCGCAGACTCCCTCAAGCAGCTGCCCAGTGGGCGAGACAGTTCCCACTTTCACCACCGCTGCCCAACTTCTTGGCCGAGCTGAGCGTTGCACCGCGGCCATATAAACTGCACTGTCCGAGTAAGGCTCACCGGCCTCTTTATATGGCTATGCTGGCGTGGTTGATGCGTGGCGGATGGGTCACCCAGCTCTGCACCTTCGCTTACGTTGTAGTCTGGCCGGAGATCATATACGAGGTTGAATATGAACTAGAGGCAGAGGAGATTGCGCGTGAGAAGGCGAAAGCACAGAATAGGGGCCGGGAGGAGGATCAAGGCCACAAACACGATGACATGCTGTCTCCAACAACGGCGGACAACAGTGCTGATATGGGAGGGCCTGGTAACAACGTGTTGGCAGCGGCACTCAGCGAGGGTCCCCTAGCAGGTTTCGCCGGATCTGGGTTCCTTTCTCTCACGGCCGATTCAACATCGGTCTCGGACCTCGATTCCTCGGCCGCAACTCTCCGTGACCTCTCGGTCTCGCACTCACCCACTCTTTCCCGCACCCAACCAGCTTCTACCCCCATCAACGAGTTCCTCCCCACTCTAACCTCGCCCATGTCCACCACCTCGCTCTCGACCCTCATCCTCGGAACCAGCGATCACATGACCAATAACCCTTACAAGGAAAACAACCACAACAACAACGACCGTTCCTCCTCCCCCACCGCCTCCTACACCTCCAGCAACACGCTCAACCCACCCCGCCCCACCCTCCAGCTCACCCGCACCATATCCGAAGACACCAACGCCTCAACCGGCACTTCCTCCACGTACCACCAGCCCACGCCCGCCGAGCAGGCCGCAGAAAAAGCCCGACTGGAGCGCATAGCCGACAAAGCGGCGCGCGAGCTTGCGGAGCGGGCCATGGCGCATGCTAGAAAGGCTGTGCCGCAGGCGACGAGACACCCGAGCGTGAACCATGCTAAGCACCTGCTGGCTATGAGCCCGCATATCATCCTGGATGCGAAAAAGGCCACGGGGAAGGAGAGCTTGTATTTGAGTGCTATTGAGAGGAGGTTGAGGGGGCGGAGTGGTGAGATGGCGGCGGCGGCGGCGGCTGCTGCTGCTGCTGCGTCTGAGGCTGGTGCAGCGGATGCCGCTGGCGCTGGTGCAGAGGGAATGGGAGCGGGACCGGAGGAGTCTTCTGGTGCCGCTAACGTTAACAGCAACAATCTCAATGGCTCCAGCGGTGCAAACACCGCGACAGGCAATGATTCCACAACCATCCCATCCGCTTCTACCAATTCCATTACCACCGCCGGCGCTACAACAACCAGCAGACCCGGAGGATTGGCAGGAGCACGTACCGTCTCCGGATCAGCTACCGCTCAACGAGGAAGCAAGGACTGGGACGAGCGGGTAGCCAACACGTGGCCTCAGTTCTGGAAGTACTTTAACGGGCGGTCAGCGCTGGAGCGGATTGCGTTGCAGGAGGATATGAAGCGGAAGGAGGCGTGGTCGTTGTTGACGGCTATGAGCGAGTATTTGTTTTGTACTAGACACTGGTGAGAAGATCGACAGGGAAGACTGTGTATAAACTTGCATTGGTATGCCGGTAAATGAGTATGGTTGGTTGCGGGTACTTGGGATGAACAAAGTATTTCTCGTCGGAAGATGAAATCTCTCGCGAGTACAGGCCCATAACCAACAGTGTTGTTTGTGAGATGGAAGGGGCGCCGGTCGACCTTCACCCGCCACGGCCCATCCGTATCCACTCAGGAAACCTTCCCTTGTGATGCACCAGCAGGACGGTTGGCAATGGGTCCTTAGACGCGCTGCCCGGCAGCCCTGGATATGCAATGCTCGGCTTTGTCAGAATTGGAGGCATATTGATCGGCATAACAGGGAGTCACGAAGCTTGGACCGTAATCGGAGGCAACAATTTAGGTAGATAGAGTGGTGATTGTCATGATTGTGTTAAAGTAGAAACGTTGAGAAACAAACTTAACGCCTCCTTGATGCTACCGCGATGAAATCCCCAAACCTCCCGAGGTATAATCGTCATAAGCAGGAGAAAGCCACAGGTAGTACGCCATAGTGACCGGCACCAAAAAAACATGACACCGAAGAGACCGGACCAACAAGATAACGTTTAAGAACGATACTTCAATGAGATCACTCGCCATCCCTCTGCGCTATCGCGTATGAACCATACTAGGTGATTGGGGCCATATGCCTTCAGTGTACACACGATACTCCGTCCGACGAAAAGAAAACACTCGAAAAAAGAATAGAAGCGGAAACCCGAAACAGAAAAACAAGACCCAGTCTGTACGCCCATGTGCCAAACCACATTCGTGCTCAATCCCTGAACGACCAGTGAAATGCTAAGTACCTAGACCCCGTTCCCCATGTGCCGCTGCGATGAAAATGCAAATCAGGGATGTGAAAGCCTGTCAAGTGATGATCATGGCCGAGATAAAAAATGATATATCCATAAGCTTCCAAGAGATGGTAAAGAGATGAGAAAGCCCCCCTGCGTTCGTGAAAAACGAAAAAAAAAAAGATAACCGAAAATCCACACCAGCATCGCGATCAAACAAATCTGATTTCTACGATCATTGAGTCAAGTCCATTCCATACTCGTCCTCCTCTTTGAACTCCATGTCAGCACCATCATCCTCATAATCAAGGAAGTCGCCGGCGTCGAGGCCATCGTTGAACTTTCCGTCGGCGCCACCGTGGGCGGGACTGGTGGAAAGGTGTTCGCCATTGACACCATTGGTGTTCAAGGGCTCACCCTTGTAGTCCGTATGATGGGGAACGCGAAGGCCAGTGCCGGCCGTTCGAGAGTACGAGAATCCCCGGGATTTCCCGCTGCCGTCCTCTCCTCTGGCGATAGCCTCCATGAGCTCCGTCTGCATCCGCTTCTCATCATCGGTGATCTCAAAGGGTACCGTACCCCCACGCTCCAACAAGGCATTGATGAGCTCTTCTTGTTGTTGAATCTTGAGGTAGGCCATCCACATGAGATCCCGGGTCCAGCTCACCGCACCATTCAAAATGTCGCCCTTGTTGGGGCCCTTGTCCTTCTCCTCGATCGGCAGGCCTGTTGTGATGTTTCCAGCCGTGCTGCCAGCAGCTCGTCTTGCTCCAGGTCCAGCTAGGGCTGATGTGGCTTGAGAAGGACTTGAGATGCCCGCAAGCGTGGGTGAAAGGGGCGTTCCATTCTGAATCGCCTTGCGAATTTTCTCATCCTCCAGACGATGGGCAGGAACCAACTTGCTAAGGTCTTGAATGCGTTCGTTGATATTGTCACGTCTTCGTCTTTCAACGAGGTTGTGTGACTCGCGCCTCCTCTTCCGTTTTGCTTCTTGTGTCGACACAGATGAGGTCGTGGTGCCAAGCTTGGCGGGCATGGATGTGCCGCCTTTCAACAGAATGTCATTGATTTGCGCATGGGGCCCATGGAGGCCCGCCTGAAGGGGTGATGAGAAACCAGACCCAGGAAACGAGGACAGGCTCTGTGGGGTTTGCATCCACTGCGCGGAATGGGACTTCTCATGGTGGGGGCCTGATGTCCTGATGGGCTGAGGGCCAAATGATCCCGAGTTTACCGAAAGTCCTGCCATGTCTATCGCCTTGGGTGTAAGTGGGCTGCGTGTGGTAGACGACTTGCGCTGCATGGTTTGCGGTATTCTGGTACGTGCTTTCGCGCTCAAGAAGTTCGGGTCAGTCCCGTCGCTGTTCATGTCATTGTTCGCTAATGGTGACCCGGCGTATGACATGGGCGACTGAAGCGATGTGCCGAAGGATTGAGGGTGCTGAATTTGGCGGAAATGGGAAAAGTTGTGGACAAATGGCGAGGCTATCGGATCGCCGTCGGGTGTGCTCGAGTAGCCATTTGTGTGGGCTTGACTGATGGGCAAGCTTTGATGATAAGAGTCCGGGAAGTTCATGCCATGAACATCGTTCATTCCGCCGAAGTCCTGCCCATGACCCTGCATTCCGACATGAGGGTCACTGGGACTGTTTAAACCGTCCAGAAGCTCGTCGTCTCCGAACAGAGCTGAGCCGCTGGAGTACCCGCTGGATGGGTTGTTGGTGTGGTTAAGGTAGTTGTTTTGGAACGAGCCATGAAAGTTGCCTCCCATAGCCAGGTCGTTCGGGTCGATGCCTCCTCCGCTATGCCCGCCCATTGGGAATCCGTGCTGTGCCATATTGTGTGGCGTGTAGACGAGTTTTGTAAGTAACGCAGGCCCTAGAGTGCCAGAAGCGTCAGCAACATGCCCCAGCATCGTGCCAAATATTGTACGTATGAAGTGCTTACCTTGGCAATCAGCCAGCCATACAATAGAAATGGGAATCAATCGAACAACAGCGAGGTCGAGTGTGACTCGGTGCGGTGCGGCGGTAGGGGTGGCGGGCTGGCTTAGAGCGATGCCGGAAGACGCCGGGAGAGAGCAAACTGCTCAGGCTGACGTGTCGCTAAGTCGCGGTGGTCTGAGGACAAGATATTCGGTTGGAACTGGGGATCAGTGACGTCCAGTTCTTTCGGAAGCGCTGGCAAGGTTTGCGTGTAATTAAAGCCCGTATCGTCGAGGTTTGTCGAAGTCGGCGGTTGGTGAACGGTTTGCTGTGGGCGATTGTGGGTGGATGTCAGGTTGGGTGTGTAGCCGCCTAACTGCCTTTGGCAATGTTCGGGCAAGTCTGCAACGGGTGCCCGTGAAGACAAGGGAGCCGAGTCGCCGAAGAGGACAACAAAGGCAATGCAATGCAATGAAAGAGGAAGAAAGGGGCAAGCGATTGTCAAAACGCAGCCTTCTTTTTGTCGGATCTTGTCTACGCTTCTGTCGTCGAATAGGAACGGAGAGCGAAAGCGACAAGGGGTGCGAAGTGGTTGCAGGTTGCAGTGGTTGCAGTGAGTGGTTCGCGGTTGAGATTCAAAGCTTCAGTTCAATCGGCCTTTTCTGTTGGGCAATGACTGGGATGAGTCAGCAGAACGTCCCGTTTAAATGCACGGCAGCACACCAGGACAGCGGCAGGTTGCTACCTCGTTGTGGGTGTTTTGAAGCAGGTGCGAGGCATCACAGCAGACGGCAGACAGCGGAAGGGAGAAGCGAGGTGCAGGGAGGAGAATGAGTTAGGAGAGGAAGGAATCAACTCTTGGGTTAAAGTTGTGTGCGATGGTAACAATGGGCGAAAGCGCCGCCGTCTGCGAGAGGGGAAACTTTTGGGGTGGAAGGTGGGGACTAACGGAAAGGCGGTAAAGCGGAGGCACTGGATGTCCTATTACAGGTCGTGTAATGGGCCTATATAGTGTACTTGTATTGTACGTACAGCCACAAAGATGGAATGTACTCGTATATCGGTAATCGTAATCCGTCCTCTGCCGTAATAGTGGTTTGCGCAACCCTAGCACTTCCAAGAGACCCGGGAGGCAACAAATGCTGACGCGAGGTGTAAGAAGAGGAGTGTGAGGGAGGGGGGTCGAGGGCGCTGCAGTGGTTGGAATTCGCAACCAGACGAGAATGTTTGGGCGTTGAGAATTCCGTCGGTTGGAGAGGCGCTGTAAAAATGGCTGTTCAAGTCTGTGCACACACAGTGCCCCTGCTAGGTGGAAGGCGTTAGAAGGCCAAGGCCAAGCGCATCGACCTCAAAAGAGGAGCCTGTCCTATTCGAGCACAAATTTGTATGCGCTCCGAGCGGTAACTTGGCTGGCTGGCTGCCGGGCTGTATGAGCGGAATACAGCGCGGAAGCGGCGGCTGAGGCAGGCTGAGTTGCACGTACTTCTGCGTACGGTAGGGCGTGAGTCAACTTCCGACGATTACAGGATTGCCCAAGAATGATGTTTTTGGCTCGCTGTTCGAGAAGGCGAGTCAAGAGATGTATGCAGTTGGAGATCGTGATGACTTATAAAGAGGTGAAAACTGTCCAACCTCGAGCGCCCTGCAGGAGGATGGTCTTGAGCAGAGAAAGAGGCGGGGTACGGAGTGGGGAGGAGTAGGCAATGGGGGACGAGAAGAAAGATTTGAGATGTGATGAGAACGGGGGAAAATACCAGGGCCAAGAGCGCTTGGAGTAGAGGATATCCTCAGAATCGTGTGTGGATGCTCGATCCGTATTCCGCAATTCCTAATGCGCACCACAAAAGATGCTTGTTGCCTGTGTTTCGCCAAAGGGTGCTAAACTGTGCTGTGTTGGTATTATGAGGCGAGAGAGTTGTGGTAACTCTTCCGAATGTATACCTAAGAGATGCCGGCGTGTCGGCGATGAATGACTAACACGCAAAATGATCCGCCGGACAAATAGGAGTTCGTGCTTGGGAGTAGCTATCTGGCTTGGTCTTTCCGACCGTCTTGTGTAGGGTTTGGGAGTGTCTTGTGGGTGGGTTGTAATGAGATCTTCTCAAAGCGTGCGCCGTAACTGATCCATCAACCGTCAACCTCTGTGCAATGCCTTGGGGTACTTGCTTGAATCCGGATGCTGCCATCCCCAGTCTCGGACTTACACTACCGATCCGAAGTGGGTCCTGGTTAAGGTGATGCCCGGGCTGTCCGCGGGTCTCCAATCTCCTTTCACGGTTTGGACCCCGTCCTCTGTCGTCCGCTGTCGACCGCTTCCTCTCCGCCAGGTGACGGTTGCTGACAATTGTCTTGTTAATTAATCGGCCCTCAACGCTCACGACCGACTGTTGGTCGTTGAGGTTAACAAGGCTGGCCCCCAAGAATGATGACGGGTGTGAGTCCCTATAAAAGCTGACTGCCCAGCCCAGGTTCGATCACTGATTGGAGCAATCCACGGAACCTTGTATAAGCGAGATAGTCTCCAGGCTGTTGAATATGGGGGCGTGGCCTTGTGTCCTGCCTTGTGAGTCCAGTGTGTTCTCTCAATCTGCCTGTGAATACTCCTTGAGATGCTCCAGATCCGAAATGCTCTTTGAGACTCCACGGCCTTCTTTTCCCGCATAAAAACTGTCCAAATGGATGCCGGTCCCGGTTGGTTAATTGCCCGATGTCTGATGTCTCTTGTTTCCTTGTGGTTGTGGAGGGCGTACAGGGGAGCACTGATGTTCGTCTGGCTGAATCTGGTTGAGGCTCGTGCAACTCGAGATATGGGAGAATGAAGGTGGCGTTTGAAGTAACTGGACAGTGACAAGGTGAGCGCTGCCTGGTAGTTAGAGATGGATGGCCAGTGTTTATGCAACCTCGCAACAAAAAGTCAAGTATTGCAGTAGAAGAGTAGTTCGGGTTACGGTGAAGGTTTACAAAAAGCCCATGATATCCAAGCGGCTCATCATCATCTTATATACTGATACTGACCGAGGAAAGGGCAAAGATGTGTATACGAGGCCACCCACACATTCCAATACCGATGGCTTGTCAACAATGTCTTCTGACCTTATCGGTTAAAAAGGGTGGGCTGGTATCATGGCAGGAATCAAGATGCAAGCGATTCAACATTGCCCGGTTTTTCTGTGGATTTCCCTCGACGTCTTTTGGGGTGTTGATTTAGCTGATCGGAGGAGATGGGAGATTTTGTAAAGGCAAGATGGGCGAAGAGCATCCTGCCATGATGGAGGGCATCTGTCTATCAGCGTGACTGGGCGGGTGAGACACCAAGGCACACCAATCCGAAAACGTTGACCATGGCAACCTCACACCCAGTTCACGACCCATGCTCCCACGGTCTACATCTACTCCAGGCCCGGACTGTTTTATCCGATCCGAGTTATCAAGACTTGGGTGGTATCTAAACTTGAAAGATTAGAAACACAGAATCTCCTAGTGAATAATGCTGCGCTTAGAGCTACCATATACGAAGGTGTTTCGTGAGCTCAGCAATACACATGCCAATAAACCATCAATATGCCATGCACGTCGCCTCCTATCGAGTATATTTCCGGCCGTAACCGCTAACTCCTCCAAGAAGATGCCCTCCTTCAGGCGGATACACGATAATTCCGAGGCAGAAAGGGCCACTCACCGAGAAACCCGACTGACGTCCAGCAGGCGAGGAGCCGGCCGATGTAGGACTCTTGAACAGCAAGGGGAGGCTTAGGTAGTGACAGATCAAAGCCATCGCCATCTCCATCCCCATCGTCGTCTTATCGCGCCAAGTGTCATCTGAGACGTTAAGCCCTCGTCGCTATCAGGATCAGAGCCTGCTTTCCAGTTCCCACAGTAAGACTGCGCTAGGCAAGCGAGGCGTGGTGGTGAAGTTGTACTGTGGTCTCCGAGATCTGACGTTGGCTCATGGACCCCGCACCCTTTCGAAGATCAAGGAGACGCCCATGCAATTCATATGAATTCCATGCTTCGCTATGCCGTATGTCGAGCACGATTGATTGCCGCAACTCACATCGGAAGTCATGTCGACTGAAGGCTGTCTCTCTGGAGCAAGTTGTGCAACATTCTCGACATTGGTTGCGCCTGTAGGACTGCTTCCCCTCATGGCGATGGCGGAGGACTGCCCCTCCAAACGAAGGGGTTCAACTTTTGGAGAGATGCTACACTAAGAGGAGTGGATGCCTTCCCATGTCGCTTTGGATGCCACCCTACGAGCTGGGTCCGTGATCAGCTTGTGGATCAAGGATGGTGTGGGCTGACCAATCAGATGACAGATGTCAACTAGTGGTTGCGTCCGATCAGGCCGTTGCATGCGCATTCAGTCCCACCTCACTGCCGCCGCTAGCTGGCGGAGAGCTGGCCAACTTGGCTAGAGCCAGCAAGCTTCAACTCCGGGCATTATTGTGTAGGGCATCAACCTAACCTGTCACCATTGCGACACGCCCCAACACGCGCATTTGAGCTGTCCCATCCATCACCTACCTTATACTATCCAGACTCTCCTATTACTTGCACCTTCACACAACCGTGCACCCTACCGCTATTGCACCAAGTAGTCGGCCACCTAGCCAGCCATCCAAGATACCCGAGTTGCCGACAGCGTGTGCCAGGCATCCCTAGCGACACTGTCGAACACGCACACCGCGTCGGAAGGCGGCGACTGGAAACACGGAACTCTCCCCCAGACGACCCCCCAAGCGTTTCCAGCATCTGGGAGACAAGGGCTTGAAGCAGATCGCCAAAACCTGCTATTTTTGCAGCCGATAGCCTCCAGAGCTGCCGCGAGCTTGACTGCGGTATCATCTGAACACCAAACGTGGGTCTTATTCTTGTCAACCTCCGGCCGCCTGGTGGTCGCCTGATTGCCTCTTCCCTGATATCAAACATCAAGACTAACTCTCCCTCCTCGGATACAGCCTGTGGTCGCTTCTGTCAGTCGCCCTACCCGCTGCGAGCGTATCTCACCTTATCGCACCACCCTCTCCGGCACCGTTATCCAATAGCACCGCTTGCTCGACCATCTACACACCCCTTTTTCATCCAATCTATCACAAGTCAGCTCCGGCCTTGTTTGTCAGTAACCGTTCTCGTAAAGACGGTCACTGGACACTATCTTCACATCGGTTTATAGCACTGGCCAACTTGCGGTCCTGGACGAAACGAGACCGGATCTCTCGCATCTCACAGAGGCTCCACCCCCACGACCTCATACTACCGACACCCTAGACATCCCCTCTCCTGGGCATTATGGCTTCGGCATCTTTCCGAGACTCGCTGGGCTCTCTAGGATGGTCCCGCCGAGAACCGGACATTCCTGTCAACACGTCCCAACAGCGCGGTCTACTATCATCCATCAAGTCTCTCAACCCCTTCGGCAATGGTGGCTATGTTCAACTACCAACGACTGAAGGCCCCGGTGCTGCTCTCCCAGCACCTACCCGTCGGGAAGAGGAAGAAGGCTGGTTTGTTTGTGAGTCAACCCCCATTCTGCCTGGCTCAGTTGCTCGTCTTTCCCATGTTGCCTGCTGTGCTTTGCAGCATTTGCCCTCCGTACCCCTGCAGAGAAGATCCGCACTGCAGGACATGTGCCGCTTTTGCGTCTCCGTGTCTTAGTTACCAGGTTGCAGAGCATCTGAGAGGGAGGGGGAGGGCATAGCGGTTTCATCCTCCTTGCTATACTTATTATTCACGTCCGGTTGGGAAGCCCTCGTCACAACAGCAAGGCTAACTTGTACCCAATAGTGAGTCGGTGGGACCGCATGTTGATTTTCGCTGCTTGCAACCTGGGCGCGCTGGCCTGCTTCGTCTTGGCCTTCGCCTTGTTCCCCGTGTTGTCGCTTAAGCCGCGCAAACTCGTGATCCTGTAAGTGCTTGTTCTTGCTATTCACAGCCTTCCCCCTCCCCTCCACCAAGTTGTTTCTCCAAGCCCTGCCTCACCCTCCTGGAAATCTGACCCCCCCCCCCCCTCCCCCACTCCTCCCTTCCCGTTTCTTGGACTTGACTCATCAATATACGCTGGAGCCCGTCGTTATATCCGTTTGATGGTGCATATGCACACCATTCGCATGATGCTCTAGCCATGTTGGCGGCCCGATGACTCTACGAGGCTGATCATCCGGCACTTGGATGACTCTCTGGCATCATCGACATTTTAAGGGGCAGATCGGATAGTCAACTGTGGATGTTTAGCTAACGCGTGCGGTACCCACTCCATAGATGGACACTCGGCTCGATACTCTTCATCACGTCCTTTGCGGCTATGATGGGACCATGGGCGTACCTTAAGCACCTGACCTCTGGATCAAGGTTGCCCTTTACTTCGGCGTACTTTGGTTCCTTGATTCTGACCATGTACTTTGCTCTTAGCGTAAGTTTTCCTTGGCCGTTGTCCGGGGTATGATGGTTGACTAACATGGCGTTTCGAAATAGCTGCACAGCACGATCCTCACCCTCCTTTCCGCCCTCGTCCAGATGGCGGCTCTGATCTGGTACTTAGTCAGCTACTTCCCTATGGGGGCGGATGGCCTTCGCGTCGCGACGTCTTTCGGTGCCCGCAGAGCCGCCGCCTGGATGTCTGGGTAGATGGTCAAAGGGGATGGGAGATGATGGGGTGTAGGCCTGCGGTAGCCCGCTTGGCTGTACGTTTGTCTAATGCTGTAGCGCATTCGCGACTTGTTCGTGCTCCGACAATGCGTCTTCGGATTGCGTGTATACCTAAAAGCAGGCTTTGTCAAGTATGGGTTGTGGATAGTGCCGCAAATAATACAAGTCGTTCTCGTCAAGAAGACTCGCGGTCTCTATTCCCATCCCCATTGTCTTCACCACCCGCATGCATACTATTTCCAACAAGCCTTGCTCCACGGCCAACATAGCTCACCGTTCAGCAGATGGCCTTCTTGTGCCCCCGACGGACACCGGCGTTACACAGGCCTCTATCCAACTGTTCACTTGACGGAAACATTGGAAAAACCAGAGAACGGCATGAAGCCTTGCTGTCTGGAGGAGACCACCAACGCTCCCATCCTGCCTCTTCCTCTTCCATCGCTCCCTCTCCGCCCTCCGCCTCTACCCCCTTTCGGTGCAGTTTCTGCATTTCTTGCACGTCACTACCTAGCCGGTTGACTACCTACGCTCTCTGCGCTCCCGTATCCAGATTGCTCCAGCATAGGGACGGCTTAAGGCCAAGCAGCCTAATTCCAAGTGGAACTGACCTCAGGCTACTTGCGCTGGCACGATCTCCTAGGGACTATGCTAGCTGGCACCGAACCAACCCGAATGGGAGGGAACCTCAATCGGAACTCGGTGAAGCATATCGCAAGCCCGAAGCCACATCCACATCCATGTCCACAGTCAGGGGCGTTGGCACAGCAACCGCGAAAACCCTTATGGAAGCTGGGGAGCGAACTCACACGACCTACGCCTCCACGAGCGGATGACTATCTATACCATGCCTATCACCGAACAAGTTCCCCTGCCTCCCAAGACATGGAGACTTGATCTAGGATGGAGAGCCGACGAGTATGGGGAAAGCGTTGCACCATGAAAGTCTGCTGCCGATATCTTGCTGCTACCGAGATATATCCATCGCCATACTTACCTCTCTCGTTCGTTCTGTCACATCACCCTTCCACCCTTCCCTGATGCCCGCATCGCTCTGCTGTCAGTCGTCACAATCAAAGCATGTTTCCACACAGGGATGAAGATGTGGGAAAGCTATTCTATTCGTCTGTACTATTTATCGGTCTATCAAGCCGAATCCGATCCCCCGCTGCCCAACGCCCAAGTCCCAGACTCCCGGACACCCTCCCCTCCCACCCTCAAGTCCTTCCACACGACAACCTCCCCCCCCTCCTCTCCCCTCGCCACCCGCCAAGTTCCACGATGCGTCGTCTATTTGGCCCTAGGCAGCAAAAGCCACATAGGTTTCCAGGTAGTGCCACGTGGAGGCATAGACGTCCGACTTCACTACCCTTTTTACCCCACACTTGTGATCGGGAGGGAAAACGAGCGCGACTTCGCAACTCACAACCCAGCTATGGTTAGTACGCCAAAACTCCGTCCCCAGTCTATTAACCATGCAAAGTCTTTTTTTTTGTGTTTTTTTGTTTTTTTTCTGTCCAGACAAAAGAAATGGGGTACTTGCCTTGTCGTTGTCGTCCTGTGTCTGCCCCCTCCTCCGCTGCAGCTTCCTTGTTGTCGACCTTTCGATCTTGCTTCCCGGCTTCTCCGCCTCGCAGTGTAAGTCCTCCACCCCGCCCCCCCAGCTCCTCCGATGCGGTCCGATCTTGAATTTGTTGTCCTCCACTGGCGGCTGAGAAACTGTTAGTAATTTGTCACATACTAGATTGGAGGTTTGAAAGAACTCACTCCTTACGCCTCACCAAGCGCTAGGTACCCAACCCCACACTCTTGCCCCTTCATAGCGCACACAATCTGCACCCAGTGTGCGCGATCGTGCTACACTCTCCGCCGCGGAAGACTACACTAGCTGGCTAGTTCGTGTAGACCCGGCCCGAGATCGGGTCCCGGATGACTCTAGGGCCGCGAGGAGCCTGTCGAGCTTCACGCTGACGCTGCAAGTGGGCCGCCAAAGCGACCTGAGCCCTGCGTTCTTTTTCCTCCCGGTTACGACGATCGGCAGCGTACTGACGTACGCGCTCGTCGTTTTCCTTGCGCCATTGCTGACGCCTCTCTCGTTCCGAAAGCGTAGAACTGTCGGAGTCACAATCCGACCCGCGCCTTGCGACGCGTGCTTTCTTCTCCTTCTTCACAGCGGGACTTGGGCTGTTAAAAAAGGAGTGGTCGGATAACCAATCTTCTTCTTCAGTCGCATGAAACGACGAGCAGACAGAGAGGTTGTCGAAGTTGGGACCTTCAGAATCAGCAGGGCTCTAGGCCGCGTCATCGTCGGAACAATCCAAAATCGAGGGACTCGTGCTCTTTTGCTGGTAGGCAAGCGAGCACTGCTGTCGCACAGGTGTGCTTGGCAGAGCGACGAGAGATGGAGTTGAAGTCTTGAGAGTGTTGCCGTCGAAGGGTGACATGACGGACTTGAGACCAGCGTCGAAGAACTCAGCGAGGTGGTTGAGACCATCACCGAAGAACTCCAGCATTGTCGAGGTGTTGTCGTCGTCAGAGGTCTGAGTGGCGCAGCTGATGTAGCTGGAACCAGGTCTCTTGTCGGGGATCGATGGCGCGGTGTGCAACCAGTCGATGATGGTGTTCGACAGAGATGTGGCGAGTCTCGACAGAGTTGCAAACGGCCTGATTGTCGAGCGACAGTGTGTGCCAGTCACGGCGTCGACAATGAAGAGAAGAGGACCGATGCAAAACTGATCGAAGCACATGACCGCGGCCTTCTGAGCGGGACACAACAGAGTTGCGTCGAGAAGCTCGACGGCGCGCGCAGCCGAGGTGCTGAGTAGCCAAAGCAGCCCCATGAGGAAGGCGCCCAGCAGAGAGAACTCATTCTTGCTTGTTGAGAACATGTTGTTGATTGTTGTATTGTATGAGAAAAGTTGTTTCTGGCTAAGCAGAGAAAGTGCAGTTGTGTTGATGATGTCTTGCGACAAAAAGTGCAGTTGTGTTGATGATGTCTTGCGACAAAAAAGTGGTTGATGAAAGATGAAGAGAGAAAGAGAAGAGGAGAAGAACGGGAGAGAGGCGGGCGCAAGAGAAGGCGTTTACTTGGGCCCCAGGATCACATGCCAGCCCTGATCTTGGGTCGGGGACGAGTGCAATTTTGGGTTGGGGACAAGTACCCAATAGGGAAGGAGCGCCCGACTCATGGACGCGATTAGGGAAGGAGCGCCCTACTCATGGACGTGGTTAGGGAAGGAGCGCCCTACTATTGGACGCGGTTGAGGAAGGCACGCGCCTACATGGACACGGTTTGGGAAGGCGCGCCCTACTCATGGACGCGTACCCGTGGACGCGATCTGGGAAGGCGCGTCTTGCCTGTGGACAATCTTGGGCCGGAGAGCTGGGGGGTTTCGCCCCTGTCCGGGGGCCTGGCGGGGGGGTGTACGGGAAAATAGGCACCTGGAGAGAGAAGGAAATACAGAAGGCAAGTGATTTATAGGGCAACTGGGACCGCTACCCGAGGGGAAAGGTCCAGCGGGAACCTAGAAGGTCCAAGAGTCTGAGACGATTATCAGGGCACTTGTAACTAAGGTAGGTAAGGAGCCTGAAAGGACCCGACGGGAGGGATGTCAGTCGCCCGATGAGTCTGGTTACGGTAATTCTGGCCACTGTAAGTTGGATTCCCAGGTCCCAACGCTAGAAGCTCTAAGGACTCTTTCAGAAGGTGGTGTGGGCCTTGCAGTGTGAATGGGGTGAGGGTCGGGTATCGTCTGAAGGAGGCGTATGAAGCCATCGCGGTCATCAATAAAAAGGGTTCGGGAAAGACCACCACTTTCATCGCTTTGGACTTTTATCTGAGAATCAACTTTTATATGCCGTGAAGTCAAGCTTGGCGATTGTATAACATGTCATTGGTCAGCCCTATTTGTGGATCCGCGCACACGGTGTTTCGGTTACTGGTTCCTGGTTCCTGCTTGTTGAAGTGGCGTCCAACCCTTGTCATGTATCCATAAGCTGGCGCATGCATGATGCTACTCGACACATGTCTTTAACGACAGATGTTCTGGGATTGCCTATACCTACTGCCTGTAGGTCAACATTGGCATTATTTACAGGCAGAGAGACGATCTCCTTCTGCAGGGCAGCTAAGGGTGTTCCCCGAGTTGCAGCCAAAGACCATGCATGACCCTTCCACTGCGGTGATGCCACCAAGACAGTTGTGCAAATGCAGCCATTGACATGGTATGTTCTCTTCAATAGAATGCTTTCTCGACGACATTCCTTCGAGCGATGCCATTCATTAAGGCAGAGACAGTGCCTCATGTGATCAGTCGATTGACATAAGGTAGATTCCGAACAATTTAGCCATTGCATACCCACATCCCGCTCCGATGGCAGACGGTCAGGTCCATCGTACGACGACAACTCCGTCTTCAGTTCTCGACACCGTCAGGCCTTTCAAATGTCGACTTCTCCTCGGAGAAACGGAAGCGCGCGTCCTCTCCCCAAACCCTGAAGCTTAATGGGTGCATGTACCTTCGTAATAATATCCGACAACAACATCGGGTTCCCACCAACCAGCTCTTCCGCCGATACAGCAGCTCCTCATCATCAACACCTGAATACCATGGCCAAGGAGATATGAGACAGTTTTTCCCCAACCAGCTACTTGCAGCAGACTCTCGTCCACTTCCGAAAGAGCGGCACAAGAACACACTGTTAGACTACAACCCAATGGTCCCACGAGTCTGATCAAACCTCGACCTGTATAGACAACCAAATGGATGACGGATTCTTTCCGGCGACCAAAGAAATGCCCAGCCTCGCGCCAGACAACCATCCTCGACAGCTGTTGACGATACTAGCACAGTTTCAATCCTACTCTATATTATCTTCGCCCATTGTTGGTTCATCTTAGCCTTAGCCCAACAGTTGCGACATTGCGCGGACGAGCAAAACAAAATCAAGACAGAAATCAAACCCGGCGATATTACCGATGAACGACTCCACAAACGCGCGTAGGACAAAGCCTTACCATAACTTATCGGTTTTGTTGTATCTGCTCATTCTCTTACCTATGCTCAAGCTGTCCCATGACTAAAAACAAGTAGCGCCGAAGCCGAAGAACTAATACCGGTTGTTCATAAGGACGGCTAACAGCAACACCTCGTCTCGGCACCTTCAACCTCAGGGAACCACATGTCACTGGCTCATATTCCCCGGCAAGTTTGTTAAAGATTCCCAGGGATGAACGTGGCCATCAGCATGTTGCACGAATGGGGCCATTAGATCGACAGTCATTCTGTCCCCTCTCCGCACATTCGGAAACTTGTAGGAATCCGAGCCACAGTCTCAGTAGTATAGCGAGCTCACAGCTTTGTTCAAATGCTGCGTTGCAAGCTTCATGCTACCCTTAGCCCCCAAGTGATTTCCTAGCCCGCTGAAACCTACAACCTCGTATCAAATTACCTTTTACCTAGGACGTAGACAGACGGACGTCGTTACGCCAACATCCCCTCCTAGCGAATCACCGAACGATGATCTCCCCCATCCAGTCTCCAGATTGCGGGGCCCCCGCCGTTGCCGCCAATGGACCTGGGATGTTTCTTGGGTACATACATTATAACGAATCTGGTAGATCTGAGCTACTACTCCAACGCATCCGATCCAATCCGATCCGATCGCGCCTCTCCAGCTCCTCCTCGTCCCTTCTGCCTTCCTCCATCGCCCGATCGCTTCGCATAGTGTTGTGCACACGGCATCTGTTACATGCATATGTGCATCGGCACGCGGCGGCGAGCAATCTAGAATATATGTACACACTAGGGTATCAAGGCGTTAAGGCAGGCTGGCTGGTGGGGAGCGGGATGATAGTTGAGCGGGGCGGGGCGGGGCGATGCGGGGGCCGCGGGGGTCACACGCCCGCCGTCATTGGAGCCAGTCCCGCCAGCGCCAGGGCCCCGAACCGGCAGCAGGGCATCCACGGAAGCCACGTGGAGTCCGGGGTAAAGAAGGGAATTCAGTCAGCGACTCAGCTCCAATGGCAGAATTATGCGGCTTGCAAACTTGGTGGCATTGTGTCTTGCGTAAAGAATCAATGTTTGAGTCACCGTTGTCACGGGGTACGGACATCATCGACAAGTTTGCAAGCGGCATACCCGGCAAGACGAGCTCTTTAAAAGCGAAGAGCAGAAGGGGGGGGGGGGGGGGGTGGGGGGCCGTAGCCGGGGATCGTCGGGAATCGGAGATTTTTGCTGCTTATGTCGGGGTTTCCCGGCTCCACCGGCTCCACTTTGTCCGGTACACCCGCACGTGCTGTACCAGATATACAAGTCGAGAGCTCCGTATCTGGCGCCGAGATGGCCTGATTGGAATTATCGAAGAACACGATGAGATATCCTTCATTCTATTGCCTCCTAGTACATGGTGCAACATCATTGTAAAGACCACTGTGGACTCGTGTCAAGATACTACATAATCGGTCCATGCTTCACGTTGGGGTAGATCGATCCGTCTCGTAACGAGGTAACAATCACCGGTCCATACTTTGTGCGTATTTACCAATATAGCATCATGTGTAGGGACATCGATGCAGTTGAAGATCTTTGTCGGAGAGTGGGCAGTCGGGGGGGACTAGGGGGAGCACGAACAGCATATAACCCTAACCCACCTTACAATCTTGGAAGATCCGACATCCCGCCGTACTGCTTACCGCTGCATGACAGCAACCACATCGGAGTTCAATATGAGGTGTCCAAGTTGAATTAGACATTATGGCCCTAGTGAATCCTTCATATTAACTGTTCGTTCTACTCTCTGAAAGGTCCTGTGCGTTGTCTAGCTGGTGTAAACAGTAGACCTAGGTGGTTTTTTTTGGTCTGCTGATCACATGCTGATGATCTTGATATATCCTTGGCTAGCCACGTTACTCGATGTTCCCCCGTTGTAGTGTATTTGTTTTCTTTTAATATACGGATCCTCGACCAGGCGGTACCATATTGCGAATATCGATCCGAATGCTCGCATGTCGGTTAGACGGATGTCGATAGAATGACGGGCTTTACTCGCCCACTTGACGAAGTAGCCCTGGCCCTGGAGTTGGAACTTCGTGGCCATGGATATAGTAGTTGCGTGTGGTCTATCGGAATCTATTGTTGATTTCCAAGCACCATTCACCCTTTCCAAGACCTTTGGCCTAGCAGGATATGTAAAGTGATCACCAGTACTGCATCAGTTGACATTACGGCACCTCAAATTGTCAGGCGAACACTCCTTTCTTTACTGCCCCTTGTCGGCATTTTGCGTTTGTAGAAGCGTCGAGTTAAAGGACAGTGGGTGCCATTCACTCGTCCGGTCCGGCCAGGTTTCCCTTCTCACAAGGATCGAGGCCATCCGTCGAGAATGGAGCTAAGACGAGCGCCCTTGGTGCCCTGACCTAAACCTCGGCAATCGTTTGAACATTCAACAAAAGCAAAGGCCCGGGGACGGCGAGTCTTGCGTTTGCAACCGCCCGCGAGTGATTTCTGCACCAAGTACCAGGAAATGCGCTGATCAAAGCCGTCTATGTTAGTTGCTCAAAGCACACTCGCAATTGTGTATAGCACAAGGAAAAGGGTTAAGCTCGAACGAGCTGTTGGACTCGGTGTCATACTACTTGTAGAAGGTTGAAATGCTTGACTCGTCAGCCTTGTATGTAACGGATTTAACTTCACCATGCGACTAGCTTGGGATCAAGTATCTTGGTGACTTGCGCGGGACTAGCGTCACCTAACAGGACCGTGATTGATGGAAGTTGGTTACCATCTGGACATCTCAGGCTGACGGAAGTGGCTCAAGCGAATTGGTACCAGGGGGCGTCGACTGTGGAGGTAAATACCTCGACATGGCTCATCGGAATTTTGACCGTTGTCCATGACTCGAAAGAGGAAGCTGGAAGTTATGGAACAATTCCTGAACAAATGCCCCTCTACGGTGCCGGACCCCTCTGGCCCGCCCGGCTGCCCCGTGCTTCCCTTGGACGGTGGCTTACCATACATCGCTTGTTGCCGGTGGCTGGTACACGGGCCTGCATTAACCGTGGCACGCTCCCCTCCAATTCCCCTCCGTCCCGTCCTTCCCCTCCCCGCACAAACCCTCCCGTGTTATTTTGCACCAGGGCAAGCAGCTGCGGGCAATTCAAATTGATTAGAATTCGTACGACGACGTGAGTGGATAGGTTGACACCTCAATCGCAGCATTGCCTGTGGGTTATAAATGGTACAGGTACGCGGCGGACCTGCTTCCTTGTTCATCCCCACTACTACTGCAGAACTTCACTCCAGGAGCCGAAGAAAAATTTATTCCACACACAAATCTCAGTTGCCGGTCCGATTTGTCCAGGCACTGTCCGCAGTCCCCCTCCAATACTTTTTTCCCTTTTTTTTTTTTTTTTTTTTTTTTTCCTTAACCAACCCTCTCCCCTCCCCCCCGCGCAACCCAACCCCATTTCTCATTTCACTCCTACAGACTGCATCCCGAGGCTGCCATCTTTAGGGTTATATCTCAATCTCTCTGTGGATCCAGCAACCTGTTATTGGACGCCCGCTGGACTCCAGGCATTCACTTTCGCATTCGACGCCAGGCGTGCCATCACCTGCTCTCCTCCGCTCTCCTCCGCTCTCCTCCCCCTCCCGGTTGATTCGCCCTCGTCTGCATCATTGGTCGTCATCGTCAACAGCCTGCACCTTCGACCTATCTTCTTGAGGCTCAGTCAGCTCTGACACCTGTTGGACGCCCCGCAAGCGAGATCTTTTCCGACCGTGTACCCGTGCGCATTCGGCAAGAATTTTGCTGTCGAGTCACCAAACACCTTCTCCCAAAGGTCGTGCTCCTCGTTTTCGGCAACCTCTACATTCTCTCAGACTTCGACCGAGACAGAAACGTCCAACCGAGTCCAGCTTCAGCAACAATCTGCCCCGCAGAACCCGACATCGAGTAGCCGCTCAAGATCGTCAAAGGCCTCAGCGCCGTCAGCAGATTGTCAGAGAGGAGAGGTAATTCTCGCCCTTCTCCGGACATCCGATTAACGCAGACAGCCTTAGTGAGCAGTCCAGCCGAGGCGACCGACACCAAGTTCCCGTGATCGACCGAGCTTCCCCTCGATCAATCCATCGTCTTGCAACTTGCTTCACGCCCCGCACCCGCCAAAAACAAAATGTCGGGCACAACATTCTCCTACGCGCAAGCCGCGAAGGGTCAGGCTGCTACTCAGCCGAGCGCCAAGGACGATGTGTCATCAACCACTGCCGTACCGTCAGTAACCCCCAATGAGGTCGAGGTCACCGAGGTCTCCGAAGCCGGCAAGACCACCCAACCCCCTGCCGAACAATCGAAGCAGGATGCCGAGCCCTTGTCCGTTACCGCGCCATCAACCGAAGAGACCACCAAGACCACTCGTGAGAATGAAGCGGCACCAGCACAGCCTCAGCAGCAGTCGGAGGACAAAATTTCCAGGTCCGTGAGCCGCCACTCCCGGTCGAATGAAAGCACAGACGGCAGGAAAGGCCGGAAGGGCAAAAAGGCCCGGGCCAGCGAGAAAGAGTCTCAGAATGAGCAACAAGCCGAGGAGGAGAAAGAGAAGGTCAAGGAGGCGCCCAAGGTCGTTCTCTCTGAAGCTCCATTGCCTGCTGTCAACATTTGGGCGCAAAGACAGGAAGCACAGGCCGCCAAGTTGAAGACTTCTCCTGCTCCTACTTCCGATGATGTTTCCGCTGAAGCCAAGAAGCAAGACAGCGAGAGTCAAAGCACACTCGTGAATGGCGTGAACGGAGACAAGCCTCACAAGAAGACCACCGATCTCCCAAGAGCTGCCGATCAACATCAGCGCAGGAACGGCCCCCGGGGCGCGCGTGTGGACAAGGATGACAAGAATGCGGTTGCTTTGCCGCCAGTGGCCGATGCCGCCTCGTGGCCGGACCCGAAGTCTGCGGCCAGCACCAGCACCGAAGCTCCTAAGGAAAAGGCTCAGGAAAAGACTGCCGAAAAGGAGTCCCAGGAGGATTCGGGCTCTTCCAAGAAGAAGACGTGGGTTGCTGTTGACATTCAGCCTACCGTCGTTTTCAACACGCCGCTGCCACCGCGCGGTTCCAAGACTCGAGGCGGAGCTCGGGGTGGTCGTGAGCAAGGGTCTACAAGGCCGCATAACACCAACGGCACCAGTGCCTCAAATGTCACATCCCAGAACGAAAGGGCGCCGGCAACCGGCGGTCCTAACGGACACAAGCGTGCCGGATCCCGCCCCCGCGAGGGTAACATGCCCCCGCGCGCGAACGCCCAATCTCATACTTCCAAGCGTACCTCTGCCGACGCAGCCTCCTCGAAGGATGCACGCAAGCTGTCGGTTTCGGCGAACAACGAGCAAGCTCGCGAGTCGGGAGCTGATACATCCACTGTAAGTCGAAATCGTCCCCATTCTGCTGGGTATCGCACATCGCGGCCCCGTCATGGTAGTCAGAACCTAACATCCCTTCAGAACGCCACCAAGAAGGGATCGTCTGTCAAGGAAGGTCAGAATGAGGCTGGGGCAACCTCCGAGGCAGGGCCATCGTCGTCTTCCCGTCCCCATGAGCGTCACCACAAAGGATCTGACTCCACCAAGGACGGAGCACATCACGGTGTGAACGGCCAGCAGTACTCCGGCCGCGAGGGTCGCCCTGAGCGTGGTCGTGCTGGATATCGCGGTCGCGGCGGCCACAATGGTACCTCTGGCTCTCACCAGTCTGGCTATAACGGCAACGGTCAGTATAGCCATTCGTCTTACCAATCACGCCAGCACAACTCCCCGCCCCAGCATACCGGTCAGTTCTCCGGCTCTTACGGTCAGTCGTCTAGAGGCAGAGGCAAGTGGACTGGCTCGAACCAGAATGCTGGCCGCAACGGATCCGCCCCCGCTTTTGCGCCGAGGATCGCTCAGCCCCACGAATACTCTGTTCCTCAGTACCCCATGCCATATGTGTACTATCCGGTCTACGATCCCATGATCCCAGTTATCAGAGCCCAGGTCGAGTACTATCTCTCGCTCGAGAACCTTTGCAAGGATACCTTCCTTCGCAGACACATGGATGGCTCCGGTTGGGTGTTCTTGGACGTGATCGCCAGCTTCAGGCGCATGCGCGAGCTCAGTAAGGACCGGGAGTCTGTTCGCTTCGCGTGCTCCCTCTCCGACAAGGTCGAGTTTGTCATTGGCGAGGACGGCCATGAAAGACTTCGCAGCAAGGACTCGTGGTCCAAGTTTGTTCTGCGGGAAGAAGACCGCCTCGAGCACCTCCGCCACAACGGACCGACGAACTATACTCCTTACCAAAGTCCATTTCATCAGATGGCCGCTTACGGTGCTTCCGTAGTTCCCCAGAGCTATCCTGTGGCAGCCCCGTACGCCGGCTACCCCGAGGACCAGATGTTCCAGGCCGGATATGTGAATCCTGCGCACTACGATCCTGCCACCAACGGCTCTGCTGTCAATGGTCATCAGCAGTTGTCGGCGGGTGTTCCTGACTACGCGCCCCCCGTGGCCGCGCTCACACTCGAGAGCTTGACAAACCTCCCCGATAACGCTGTCGAGAAGATGGTCGTTGTTCTTGCATATGACGACAAGGAAGGTCAGAGCTCCTCCGAAGCCTCCGCTGTAGCCGGTTATGAGTCCAGTAATTCGGGTCACGAGCAAGGCAATGGTGCCAACGGTGCGGCCGTTGAGAATGGTGCGAACACCGTGGTCTGGCTTGATCAATACAGCCCCGAGTCTGCCAATATCCGTATGGATCGCCAGCCTTACCCCGCCGTCCGCCAAGCTGCTCTTGCTCAGCGCCAAAAGGCTACCGCTGGCGAGAGTCCCAAGGAGATGCAGACCCTTTACGAGTTCTGGTCGAAGCTGCTCCTCAAGAGCTTCAATGACAAGGTGTACTCCGAGTTTCGTACTCTGGCGCTCGAGGATGCGTCAAAGGAGGCCCCGAACAAGCAAGGTCTGAAGTATCTTCTCGAGTACTACAACAACATTCTGCTCAACAACGATATCCCGAAGCTTTGGCCTCAAGACCGCGCCGCCCCCGAGCTTCTCCAGCATCATTTCCAGGACGCACTGAGGGCTGATAGTGTTGGGTCTGCCTAGATTTGCCCCTGTTGGGTACAAGGCCGATGCGTCATCTGATCCCGTGTCGCGTACGGGGCTGGGGGGTATTCTAGATCGTGGCTTCTCCCTGTGCTAAGAGAGAACGGCTCTCCAGTCTTGGTCTGCCTTTGACCGCCGACAAAATTACTCATACAGTGCCTACCATCTTCCTCTCACGAAGAAGATACTATGCCTTTCCCGTATCGTCCATCTTCCATTGGCTCATCTTGCAACCGAATGATACACTCGTCGCTACATGCGTGTTTCGACATTAGGGAATGGCGTTTTTGTTTGGTTTTTGTTCTTTTTCCATAACAACAGCGGAAGGGAGGGTTGAAACATTTTATACGATAGAAGAAAAAGACGACGAACATAAGAAGCGAGTTTCTGTCGACCGATTTGGGGTGCCATCTCGGAAGTCGCCTGATTGGCGATGAAGCGTCGACAAAGGAACATGCTGCCACTGGTTCTTTCAGTCTCGCTGTCTACGCGATGCCAATATGGCCTCTGCAGGAGGTTGGGTAGTCTGCTATCTCCCCCTTTTCGGTCGCGAAGAACCCTTCACCTTTGTGTGGTTGGGGCTCGACTGGTGTTTCCTCGGGAGGATTCACTCGGTGGCTCTGCATAACCAGTCTGGGAGTATTCTTACTCCATCCTCGGGTCTTAAAAGACGTCAACGATACTTGCACGCGGGTACTCGAACAAAAATGGGAAAAGCAGCGGGTTCTTCATTTTCTAAAATTTTATTCTCTTATCAACATAAAAAGGTTTTGTTTTGCGCCAGATATTTCTGTACTGTGATCGGCCGACGTTGTTACTCTGCAAAATGATTGCTGACATGCTTGAGCGAAGCAGACAAGCGTTTTCTTTGCGTATCAAAACAATGGTGCGGGGGACGATCGTGGCATGGGTTCATAGGTGGTACGACGAGAAAAGTAAATAGGGATATTGACATGCTTCATTTTGCATTTTTGAGGGAACTAACGGCGATGGGTTATCTTCGTTTGGGACTCTGCGTACATTACTTCTTTCTTGTTTGGGCGGTTTGCTGGACCTTGTGTATGATTAGAGTTTAAAAGCGTACTTTAGGTATCTCCCTAAAGCAATATGAGCATGTATTTGTAAATTTATCCTTTGATCGATGCGGTGTTCGTGTCTACCTCATATCAAATAACATCTACAGAGTACATATAGAGCATTACTATTTTTTGCCTTATCTTCAGGAGCATTACAGTAATTACCCGGTGCTTGTAATTACCGATCCATCACTTCCAGCAATTGGTATCGGTTTGAATCTTAGCACTGGTTTTCTGATGTGCAGCGGAAAAACTCGTACATTCTATACTATAACAACTAGTTTACGCATCACGGCCGGGGGTTAGGGAAATGCATGGAAAATGTGGGGTTTAAGAGCCGCGGTTCACCTGCATGTGCCCTTCTACAAAATCCCACGGCGCCCATCTCGCTCCTGTTTGTGATTTACAGCTTTTTTTCGGTTGATTCCAGACCACGGTCGTCGTTCCTCAACTCGGCATCTTTCCAGCCCACGGGCAATCCACATCATAGGGCAAGGCATCCCCCCCGATGGCCAATTCTTCAGGGGCCAGGGACCTTCAAACGTGATCACATGTCACGAAATCACATACGCTAGCCATGCATTGTCTCTCCTCGACCGAACTATACTCCCACGACTACCTACACTACGCGGCTCCTTATACCTAGTGTGCTTTTATCGCCAACACATCCACCGTATTGTTGAGAGCGCATTGGAACTATCAATCGAAGTTCGCGTGAAGGCGCCATTTACAGTATTTGCGAAAAGCACGAAGTTTTGTTTCTGGCAGAAAGCCCGGATCATCGATATCGAAAATCCACGCCGGCAGCTACCATGGTTACAGTTGATGATAGACCCCGATTGACGGAGGAGGAAAAGAAGCAGAATCATATCCAATCCGGTACGTTTTGCGTTCGAAAGAAAAACAAACACTATTTGGAATCCTGAACATCCAAGTCTCCAAACAAACTTCATGCCCCTTACTACCGCATGCCATGTCGTATCATATCCCTACCAACACCCTCGAAAGTCGAGTCTCTTGGCGCATGGTTTCACATTAAGGGGAGGCCAACAGCAGACTGACAGACCAGTCACAACTCAACAGAGCACAAACGACGAACGCAAATCCGCAATGGCCTCGAAGCCGTCAGCAAGATAGTACCCGGCTGCGAAAACCTGCAACGGTCCGAGGGTGTGCTGCTACACAAGCTGGTTGAGTTCATGGCAGTCCACATGGAGGAAAGACAGAAGATGATCGAGGAACTGGAGAGTTTGGGGGAGGAGGTGGATCCTCAGATGAAAGCGTGAGTTGCTTATCACTCCTTTTTGGGAGACCAGTTGGCAGATCTTCAAACTGGCTAACATTTCTCTTCTGCTTTGTGATAACACTAGGTGCCTGAGAAACTTGGATGACTATCACAAGAACAGGAGTAAACCGGAGGAAGGAGGAATGTCTGCTTCACGGTCGCCGACGAAGGAACCGGGAGAGCAAGAGGGGGGGCAAGGGGAAGGGGATGATTCGCATGCTGGGTATTGATTTTTGGGAAGGGAGTGAAATACTATACCTAAGGGCTTCAAGAATATCCTTGGAAACTTGGCTGGTCGATCTGACGATGAACGGCATCAGGAGGAAGTGGTTAGGTTATTGATTGCCATGCGGCCAACCCCAGCATGGATTTGGGGTGAAAAGCATTCGGTATATACCCATGGAAGTTTTATGTTTATATTAGAGGTTCAGCGATTGCGCCAGATACCCCGAGATGATGATTGACTTTTTGACAATGTGCTCCCAATTGAGATGACTTTACTAACGAGCCATCCTTCCATGCACGGAGGCTAGATCGCATCTTCGTTACCAGCTTCGTTCCTTCTTGACGGGTAGCCTACCTATTAAGTCTCACGGAGCAGCACCCAAGATGTGCTTGCCGCGCGTTGTTTCCTTTTTGACAGCGAGGACTTGAGGCATCTTGATACGCCCAGCATCAGATTTGTGTGCAGAAGGGTACTGTTAGTGATTAGTACCTGCCAATACGAAACAGCATAGAGCTCACTAACGCGCACTGGCATATGCAAGCGTCAGTGGGGCATTACATCATCTCACTGGGTTGACAATTGGCCCTGACAAAGCGCGAACCACAACACTGCCAAAGCGAACCTTTTAGTTGCTAACCATCCAGGAGCGTGACACCTTTTGAGCCCGAAGATTTCTTAAGGAAATGCATTAAATTCGGTCTCCTCAGTTGCCATACGCACCTATATTCGGCCTTTTTATTGATGCACAACCAATTGCTGCCCCCTCTTTTCAACATGTATTCCTTTGTGTCTCTTTGGTCACGGGCTGTCACAGGGGATACACTGTGCCACCCCACCAAGCACTCGGGCCATCGAGCCCAGGTACATACTTGATAGGTACCTGGCACTGCGTCATTGCCTTCAAAGTTGTCCCTCCTCGTTGCCTCGCCCCGCTTCATTCCGAGAGGCAGCTCGCTGACTTTGCTTGGTCTTGGCAGTTCGAGACAGAGCGAGAGAGTCAGTCCAACCATCAACTGTTAAAATTCCAGCTGTCAAAAGGTCTTCCACATATGGCGCGCAAGATTATCCCACAAAGACAGTGGTTGGGAGTCGGGTTTGAATGCAACACTCCGGTCAGCCCAGAGACTTTTACGATGGCGGGCTAGCTTGGAGTTCGGAATGTTGCTGGCCCACCCAAAGAAGCAATCGACATTCGGCATGGAAAGAAACCCGAACAATCGTCGTCATGTTTGGGGATATGAACGGACTACCCGAGTGAATGACCCTGACTTCAACATTCACGTCGAAAGAGGAATGAAGATTCTTATTCGGTCTTCCCATCGGTCCTGAGATGTCTCAACATGTCAGGTCGGCTTTGACGGTTTTCCTCCCTTGGTCTTCTGTGGGGCCTGCCATCTGCTCAGCCGCCCATCCCCAGTCTTTCCCTCGTGCTTTTCTCACCAACCACAAGGCGAGGACCGCCCACTCTGGACCCTGATGACGAGAGGGCCCAACCGACAAGGTCAAGAAGGTGGTGCTGGGTGCAGACGGGCATCACTGGCAGGACAGGGCCCGATGCGACAGAGTGCCGTCAAGGTCTGCAGACTGCGCCCGAAGAGGGCTCGACTGTCTCGGTTGAGGAGGGGAGGCCGACATGTTCATCCCATGTCCGCAGTGTTTCCCGAGTTGGTTTGTGCTTTCATCTCATTTCAGTTGAAGAGTCCCTTTGGACTTCTCACTTCTCAAAGACATCATCAGGCTGGTTGCCGTATGTACGGCAAAGTCAAACAACGCCTGAAATCGTGTGATACGAGGAAGAATTAGGTACAGAGCCTCGAGGTCAAATCCACACCATCAGCAGGTCAGATTTCCAAGGAAGCTGGAGCGGGGCCAGCCCATCGTTGACTGCTACGTAAAGGTACTCGGTACACCCACTTGTACCATAACACTTTGTCCGGGGCGCCTACCAAGAATATGACCTGACCAGCGCTCCATACCTGACGAGTAAGAGGATCTACATCATCCCCATATATTGCTTGGCCCTACTACTCTCGCCCAGCTCGCAGGTTTCCCGCCACTTTTTTCTCTCTTACTTCCTCTTCCCAACGCTTTCCCCGCTCTTCACCACTACAAGAAAACCCCAACATATCTGTGAATACTCATCTGGAACAAACAAACCACAACTGTCTCACTGATCAAAAAACACCGAATACTTCGACATGGCATCATACGACCCGTATGATCACCCGGCCCGGGAGCGCTCCCGTTCCACAAGACGCTACTACCGCGAGGAGCGCCGCGGCGATGACAGAGACCCTCGGTACACCGGCGGCGCTGCCGACCAATACCTCAACGTCAACCACGATTTGATTCCTCGCCCCCGTGAGGATTCCGTCGAGGAGATCCGTCGTGACTTCCCTCCGCCCGGATACTCTACTCGGGATATGCGCCGCGCCCGCTCTGCCGAGCCTGGCTACTATGACGACCACGATGATCACCGGCCCCGCTCTGGCCGGGATTATGACTACGACTACGACCAACGAGAGGAGAAGAAGAAGTCCCGGTTGGGCAACAAGGAGCAGCTTATCGCTGCGCTGGCCGGCGCCGCCATCGCCATTGGTGGAAAGGAGCTCTACGACCGCAAGGAAGCCAAGGACCATGGTTCCGATGTCCATCGCAACGTTCTTGCCTCGGCCGCTATCGGTGCTGCTGGAGCTTTTGTGGGGTATCGAGGCGCGGATTTCTACACCAAGCATAAGGAAAAGAAGGCCCCGTTGGTCCTGAGAGGACGTGATGGCAGACTAGAGTATCGCAACGATGACGAAGTCAGTGCCAAGGACAACAAGGGTCACAAAAACTTCCTCGAGAGTGCCCTTGCGGCTGCTGGTATTGGCAGCACCTTGAAGGCCTTGGCGGGAGGCAGCAGCAGCAGAGATGATAGATCTGATACTAGAAGTGTCAGGAGTCGTCGCAGCAGCCGTTCGAGATCCCGCTCCCGCGGGGGCGATCCCGCCAAGAAGATCCAGAAGGCTGCCATGGCCTCCCTCATTGCTGGTGCCACCGAAGCCTTCCGTGTCTCTAAGGAGCCAGGTGGATGGAAGGGAGAGAAGGCCAAGCGCATTCTTACAGCAGCAGCGGGTGCTGCTACTGTCGATGCTGCCATGAAGGGCGACAAGGCGGGAAGCAAGCTTGGTCTGGCCGAAGCTGTCATCGGTGGCCTGCTTGGCAACCGTGTGCTGAACGGCTCAAAGAAGAACATTGAGGAGGATGAGAAGACCGGTCGCTCTCGATCGCGATCTCGTGCCCGCTCAGGCTCCAAGGGTCCCGGCGGGCTCGCCGCTATCGCGACTGCCGGCCTCGGTACATACGCTGTCAATAAGCTCAGCAGCCGATCTAGATCCCGACGCCGGAGCACGGACTCGTATGACAGCCGCGATGGCTTACGCGATAGACGCCATCGCAGTCGCAGCCGCAGCGTCGTCGACTCAGCGCGCAAGGGCCTTGCCAAGCTAGGCCTCGGAAACGGACCAGACGACGATGAGCGCGACCGCCACGACCGCAGACACTATGACGACTACGCAGACTCTTCTCGAAGCGGACACCGACACCGAGACTACTCAGACGATGAGCGCTCCAGAAGCGGCCGCAGCCGCAGTCGCTCAAGGGGGGGAGGAACGGTGGCGAGGAGACGCGATGGATCAGTCTCCTCATCCGACCTGGGAGATTCGGATGAGGACAGAAAGAGGACCAAGAAAATGAGAGGTAAGCAAATTATTACTACAGGGCTGGCAGCTGTGGCGACCATCCACGCTGCCCACAACATCTACCAAAGCGTGGAGAAGCACAGCGTACGTAAGAAGGCAGTGAGGGAAGGGAAGCTGAGTCCGGAAGATGCCAAGAAGCTCAAGCAAAGAGCGGTGCTACAAGATGCCGCATCGGTCGGCATCGCGGCCCTGGGCATCAAGGGCGCCATCTCGGAGATGAAGGAGGCTCGCGAGGTGATGCACGAGACGCGCGAGTGGAAGAGGAAGAAAGAGGAGAGGCATCGCAGACGGCTCGAAAGACTGCGGGCAATGGCAAACCAGGCAAATGACCTTGACGGAGACGGCCGTGGCGACATTGTCGACTTCGGCAGACGCAGGGCTGACAACTGGTCTTCTTCAGCGCCGCCCAAGGCGACTCGCCTGGAGGACGGTCCCCATTACACTGATGGGAATCCATACGGCGCCAGCATGCCTCGCACTCCCTCTCCTCCGTCGGGGAACAGTCCTGGACGGAGGTGAGGTAGCGAAACTTGTCATGGCCCGCTTTGTCGTCTGTTACTTGCGCTCCCTACACTTGACGCGACATCCAACTCCGCTTTCTGCTGCTATCTCACTACCTGGTACCTCAAGTACCAACATGAGATCTTGCCACCCATTGAGCGTTGCAAAAACGGAGCGGAAGGCGCGGGAAGCTTCCGAACTGATGCCTTGCTTACGGTGCTGCTGCTGTGCTACTTCAAATGCGCTTTGGTTACGATGACATGGCATCTCCCTTTTTTTTTATGACATACACGAAAGTTACCAATTCAATGTTTTAACCAGTTGACTAATTCCTTCCCGCTTTTGCGAAAAACAGATCACCACCGCTAAGAAAATCCCCGAGATGCTTGCTGTCTGGTCCGCAGTCCCCACTGCATAGCTGAACCGAAAAAGACGGAAGGGCCCAAATTCAGGGAAATGTGGCGATCCTTGGCAGGGGTTGTAAGCAGGTTTTTGCGTTGTGCGACTGAACGGGCGCGGATGTCGGAATGTCGCCGGACAGAAGCTGTGAGAATGACGCGCACTCAAGCACTGCAACAACGAAACGATCGATCGGCAAACAGTTCTTGGTCAATGCCGAAACGGCCGACTGGCCGGTACCAGCTGGGTTTTGCGGTCTTTTTATGGCACAGAAAGCGGAAATACGCCGCACGGTGTGTTGGTTGGTTCCAAGTCACACACACGGATTTTCGGATCTCACGATGCTTGGCATGTGGTTGGCTGGCGGGCTCGCTGGGTACCAAACACACACCTGTGGTTACGTCGGCACCTACACTCGTACGGTTCGGGCTTCGGCATTTATTTTTGGTCGCTTATTCCCATCCTCCACTCTCTATTTGTCTTATTCAATACGCTCTTCCTCACACTTTGTCAGCGGAAGAGCAATGGAGGGTGGGGGGGTGGCTGCTGGATGTTTTCCATTCCTTTTCTGATTTCTCTCTCACTTGTTTGTGTTTCCTTGCTTACGATGATGATGACATGAGGGTGGGTTTTATGGTGTATGACGACGAAAGATTTCACGAGAAGGATAATGATCTAGACTAAAACAACGAAATGAATGAAAGTATGCATCTGATGAGATATGGCCATAATATATATATATATAGAGAGAGAGAGAGAGAGAGAGAGAGAGAGAGAGAGAGAGTTATGTTCTTGGATATATAAGAGAAACTTGAGTCCTGGCCTCTTCTAACCTACCGGCACAGCCCGTCCATGTCTAATGATGGCAATGCAAACAATATCAACGCTAAGGACACCGTGAAACTCGACGACTGAGGAGGAACAAGTGCTTTCGAAGTAAGCCAACGTATACTAAGTCGCAATCAATTGTGCACGACAGATCGCCTGCCAAGCGGTTGGTGAAAGGCGCTCAAGGTTTCGTCATGGCATAAGGCGCCTAGTAGGGTCTGGTTGTCCTACGCGGTGGGAGTTTAACAAAAGTGGAGCATAAGAGGTAAGCATACCTGTAGAGATAAGTACTCGTGGCGTATGGGCTTTTGTATTCTGAAAATAAAACTCGGACGTTTTGTCCACCGATGCAAATAGTATTGTTATCTCCTACACTAAGCACCCGCTCACTGAGCCCCTTCACCGCCAGCAGCACCACCAGCTACCCCTGCGGCTTGCTGTTTCCAGGCATTTGCCATGGCCAACAGACTCGACAAATTCTTGGTCTGCTGATCATCAGCCGGGAAGATGTAATCAACATACTCCTCCCAAGTATCATCCTCCAACTTGCGCTTCTTCTTGGTCTTCCTCGGCATCTGTTTCTGGATCTTCTCGATATCCTCCGCCGACCCGTGCGTCTTCTCAAACGCCAACCAAGCATTGAGCAGCGACACCCGCTCGGCCTTGAGCTCGCGCTCCTTCATGCTCTTGTGCGCCCTCTCGAAGATCTTGCGCGCGCGCGCCTTGGCCTCCTCGCTGACCGGCTTCTCTTCCTCGGTCTCTTCTTCTTCCTCCTCCTCCAATTCGTCGGGAATGTTGATTTCGAACTGGGCGTAGCTGATCCAGACCTTGGGGTGGTCGGCCTTCTCGAGCAGGCGCTCATACAGGGCGCGCGTCCGCTCGTACTCGCCCTCTTCTTCCTCAAAGTCGATGTACGCCTTCCATACCACCTCGGGCATGTCCAGGATCGGCTGCGAGACTGCGAGCTCGAAGATGGCGCGGGTGCGCTCGAGGTCGTCGAGACCGCGCTCCAGCTCGGCCCACTTGATCCATGTTTGGCAGTTAGCCGGGTTGTACATGACGTGCTTCTCGTAGAGGATGCGGCAGCGCTCAAACTCGTAGAGCTTCTGTTCGAGGAGGATGTACTCCTTGAAGATCTTGTCCTTGGGACACATGCCGATGGCGCGGCCGAAGGTTTTGCGGGCTGTCGTTAGCTGGCCCTGGCGAATCTCGAAGTGCGCCTTGGCAACCCACACCTTGGCAAAGGTGAACTTCTTGTGGGGGATCAGGCTCAGACAGGTGTCGTAGATCTGACGGGCTCGCTCGATATCCTTGGTTTCTCTCTCCTCCCATATCGCGTAGAAGAGGAAGAGGAAAATGTATCGCCTCCAGTGTCGCTTCTCTTGGGTTGGTGGTACTTGGGCAATGGCTCGCTCGTAGACTTCCCGGGTCCGGTCGACATCTCCTCCGCTCTCCTCCAGTCGCGCAAAGTCAAACCAGACGTCATAGTTCTTCGGGTTCTCATTCACTTGCTCCTCGTATAGCCTCCTCCTCTTCGTGAGAATAACGTCCTCCACGCCCTCCTTGTCGCCAAATTGCTTTTCGAATGTGGTGTAGTGGGCATGTAGCGTCATCGACTTGGACCGAGGCAGGTTGTCGAGGCCAAATTTGTAGATGGCACGGGCCCGCTCATACTCCCGTAGACGGGCCTCGTACCTGGCAAAGGCGATAAATATCCTTTCGTCCACGGCATCGTCGCCTAGTGTTTCGGCAATCGTCTGGATAGCGGTCTGGAAGACCTCGCGGACCGTGTCGCTGGTTCCGTATTCCTCCTCGAACTTGGCCCATTTGAGCCACGTCCTCGGTTCGGGATGGACGGCGGTAAAGGCCCTGAAGATCTCCCTTGCCCTGTCGAACTCGCCGTAACGTTTCTCTAGACGGATATAAGCACTCCACGCCTGCTCATCTGGGTGCCACTTCATCCATCGGTCAAAGACTTGTCTGGTGCCCGGAATGTCGCCGAGCATCTCCATGACGTAGAGATACTGGTACCAGAGGGATGTGACTCTGGGCAGCCGCGTAACGGCGCGGTCCAGGAGATTGCGGGCATGGTTGATGTTGCGGTTCTTGATCTCTGCTTGAACGTATCTGATCCAGAGTTCTGTTAAAGTACCGAGTTAGTGATTGATGCTTCGACGACGCACATAGACAGCTTAAGTGGATGAACATACGAGTGTTGTTGGGATGTACGTCCAGAGCGCGCTCGAACACAGACCGGGCTCTCGCAAACTCCTTCTGTTCTAGCTCCCATTGGGCATATTGGAGCCAATTCGAAAGGCGAACTCGATTGCGTCGCACGTAATCCTCAAACTCCTTGCGCTTGCGACCCTGGTATTCCTTGAGCTCCTCGAGGTCGGCAAAGCGCTGGGTGGGAGTCTGAAGGTTGACTTCCTGGCGGTCGACGGCCTCACGCAACAGCTGCTCGGCCGAAATCTGCACAGGCGCCGGGGCCTTGTTTTTCACCCGTGGCGGGCCGCGTGATGACTCCATTGTGGTGATGGGCGTAGCAAGTGACGATCTGACGAAGCTGGCGTGGTGTTGTACGATCTATACTTGATTCTTGATGAGATTTCGGAACTGGACGCCAACAGCCAGGACAAGGACGCGCTACGATTGATGGACCGTGGCTGAATATTGCGCAGTGGAGGTACTTGCTTGAAGTTAAGCCATATTTCTTACTTTAGCGGGCAGGTGGTCCTGTAAGGCCCGTAGAAGCAGCTGGATAAGGCTTTATGATGGCTGCCTACGGGGCAATGCCAAGCAAGCTCGAGGTACATCTCACCGAATAGAGTCAAAGCGCACTGTGTACAGGGACAACGGGCAGGCAAGAAGCACTGGCGCAGGTCTACTAGGCCGCTGTGCCTTGCAAGCACGGTGTCAATCCCCACTTTTGCATCTGGCCGCCAGATACACACACATGCATCAACATCGACTTTCCAGATCGTAAAGATTAATAACTCCGTCGTTTTATACTCGATTTACACTCAAATTTGACCGTTTCGACCGGAAATTGAAGCTATATCGACGTACAATAGTTACGACTATAACGCACTATACAAATGGCTAGTAGCGGTAAACTATTTACGTGATATTGGTCGTTGGCGAATATTTATGTAAAATCGCGTAAACCGTTAATATTAGCGAGCGATAGATCTAGTACTTGAAGAAGAATTATAATACGATTGGTAGGCTATATCTAGAGCTTCGTATTCCCTTTAATTCTATTATACTAGCGCCCTAGGTTATAGAGGTTAGTATAGGTATATACGTATAATAACTTCGAGTTGTATTTAATTTACTAGTATATAAGAAGTTTTTGAATTCTTTCGATATAAACCCGACCTTTATTTTAATAAGATATAGTACTTTTTCGCTAGCGAACTAAATATATATATATTGATAACAATTATATCGAAATATTTAAAAGCTTCGAAATAGAAGAATAAGAGGATAGTTTATAAGGCTTCCTAGCGTAGCGATTTATTAAGATTCGATTAGTTGTAGAAGGTTTTGAAGTTTTTAGTAGAAATATATATATTTTGCGATAAATTTAGAATTAATAAAAGGGATGGCGTTCGTTATATAAGATAGGCGCTAAAGGGTATATTTTTATAGTTAGAAAGCGCCCTAATTAGGGGTAAGCGGTTCTATTTACTATTAGCGTTAATTATAAATAGCCTTATTAACGTACTATATTATAAGGGAGTAATTAATATAGATAAGTTTATTATATAATTCGAGGAAGAAGTATTCTTTAAGATAAATCCTTTTCCTAATTACTATAATATTCTAATAATAAATAATGTATTATAATATAAAGATCTTTCTATTAAGGTTACTTATAATAATAGAGGTATCCTACTCTAATTTTTATTACTATATTCCTTTGATTTTAACCCTATCGAAGCGTACTTTAGCAATGTAAAAGTATATATAAGGCGGTAGTATTAGTACGCTAGCGGTGATTAATTGAGGGAGGGGGAGTTTAAAATTTTCTTTAAAGGGGTAGCGCGGGAAGTAGGTTAGCGAATTAATGTTATACAAAGGTATTATCGCTAAATATACGTACCCTTTAACGAATTTAATAAGGCTAGCGAAGTAAAAGATTATAATATACTATATAGGAATTAATTATACGAATTAAAGATAATAAGTACAGTAGTATAAAATATTAGATTGTATAGTAAATATAGCGAGATAAATATTATTGAAATTAGAGGTAGTTTATAGCTAGAAATTAGTGTAATCGAGTATAAAAAAACGCCGTAAATATATAAAGAAAGTAGTAATAATAAGAAAACCCCTTAGAATATTAGAAATACTAAAGTATTAAAAGTATTATAAATCCTTTAAATAATATTATTATATATAATAATCTTTCTATATATATAATTCCCCTTTTTAGAGTTCATTTCCCTTCGTATATATAATCCCCCTTTTAAAATCTGTTATCCTTATTATTATTATCGTCGTTATTAATAGAGATAGGCTCTTATTCGTTAGTAGTAGGGTTATTATTTATACGTAGGCTATCGTCGGGGTTAATTTCTTTATTTACGTAGTTTTTAATAAAGTTATTATAAATATAGTCGTCGAAAGTGGGAGGGTCGCGGTTAGGTACGAGGTTTATATTTTAGAGGGAGTTTAAGAATATAGTTATTAGTAATATAAACGGTTAATAATATACGCGATAGTAATAAATAAATATTTATTTTATAGTTATAATAGTTCTATAGGGTTAACGGTTTAGGAGGGGATTTATTGCGGTTATAGTATTAGAGCTTTACGCGGTAGTAGCGACGACGATTATTAGATAAAATTGCGTTCGAAATATAGATAGTTTTTAATAACCTTCTTAATTACAACGTAAATATTTTCGTTAATTCTATAGGCGAGATACTATAAACGCGGTAGGTTTCGTGCGTCGTAGAATAATAACCTCCCAGATATGAGGGAATTTTTGAGGCCGTATAACGTTTCTCTTAGTACGTTATTTTTATTAGTTTTTAGCGCGAGTTTAAAAATTAATTACTTTATAAAGTCGGTAACGCGAGTATTAAGCGGTTAGTCTAGTAATAATAAGGGTAGAGGGGAGGAAGGTTAAAAGTTATTATTAGCGCGAGAGGTAGAAGTAGTATTAATGCTAGTACTAGTATTAATACCGTTAGGTAATATAAATAAAATAGGTAATATAGGCTTTAATAGTTTTATATTTATTATACTTATATTTATATTCCTATATTCGTTAAATATAAGTATAGGAAGTAGGGTAAGGAGTATTCTAATGCTATTATTATTACCGTTAACCCTATATGTATTATTGTTAGTTTAGTAATTATTTTAGAGGTTGAAGTTGAAAATTTGAGGTACGGGTATAAAACCCTTTATATTATTATTACGTTTTGTGCCCGGGATAATATATAATACGAACGGTTAAAATTACTAATTATTTAATTATTTAAATATTAGTACGCTAATTAAAGGAATAGATAGCTATTAAAACGAGTTAAACTATTATAAGGTTATTTCGGGCGGAGGTTAGTTAATTGTAGTCCGTTTAGTAGTAATAGCGTTGGCCTAATTAATAAAATCCTTTATTATTAAAGTATGTTGATAAGGCTTCTGAGGCTTGTTCGAAGAGGGTGGTTGCAGAAACGATATCGTAGAATTCAAAGTCGGAAGGATGGATGAAAAGGTAAAAATGGTCTTTTCTAGAAGAGTGGAGGA